>MU747455.1:32371-43021 GCA_026770625.1 Nicotiana glauca | reverse complement strand
GGGGGGGGGGGGGGGGTAGTTATTATAACTTGAAAATGAAGCTTCCATGTAGGTGGAAGAAGATGAAAATGGTGGAAAATGGTTTAGGCTTTGTGTCGTTGTTGGTAGACCTATGGTGGAAAAAAAAGAAACAAAAAATTTGAAAAATTATTTTTTTACAAAATGTGGGACCCGAAAATTTTAAATGTTAGATAATAAAGATCAAACATGTGACATGGTGTGCCTGTCAAAAGCGATTGACTTACACATTCAATATAAGCACTTATTAGTAGTTATTTTCTCAACTAAGTGTGTTAAAATGGGAAAGTTGTACGTTTCTTTACTGGCTTGACAATTGAGTACACGACTAGATGGCTCCAAGGCCATTTTGCCTAAAATGATTGTTTCTAAAACATAAATCCTTTTTGGATATGACGTTTAGCTATTCCCCTTCTCCCTACAAACTTTCTTCCTTTCCTAAGTCACTTCAACAACTTTCACAATGGAAATGACAACCACTAACTCTCCGCATGAACAACAACAATGCCTCCATAGACACAAAATAAATGTTCATGCACACACTGCTTTTACCCAACCAATTCCACCACTTACCGAGCTCTTATCACACAACTCACTCACACATTGATTTCTCTGATGAAACAACCAACGATCACCAACAATACACCTTTATTCCATAACCTCATATGATAAAACTAGACTATATTCTCCTTGAAAATTTTCAGTTATAGTTAAAGTATTTGGCAAAAAAGCGGGACACCAAACATTACATACAAAATTGTGTACACTATGGCAACCTATGGAAGACTTACAACTAACTGATTTAGGATCAGATATCTTCCTTATAAAATTCCAAAAAGAAGACAATATGAATAAAGCACTCCATGAAGGACCTTGGTTTATCTTTAATCATTTCCTCTCAGTACGCAAATGAGAACCTAAATTCATTGCCTCCAATACACAACTCACTTATTCAGCCATTTGGATCAGGCCACCTGAGTTACCCACATAGTTTTATGATTTTGATATCCTACAAAGAGTTGGCTCCAAAATTTGCACTCTTCTAAATATTAATACTTGTACGTCTGCTACTACTAGGGAAAGTTATGCAAGAATATGTATTGAAGTACAGTTGGAACAACCAGTGAAAACACGTGTTTTCATTGGTATGCACCGCCAATAAGTTCTTTATGAAGGCCTCAACTTGCTATGTACAATATGTGGACGGCTTGGACACAACAAAATACTATGCACATTTAAATCACTCCCTGGAGAACCAACCACACCCCCATCCACCCATTTCCAACCACTAACTCCAACGCTACTACTCAATTACTCCAAGCAAAAGAAAACCCTCAACATCCATTACCATCCACAAGCGAATGAAACTTTTTCACCAAAAAATAAATCTAAAAGCCCGCCTAGAGGGAAAGGCCCTATGCCCCTACGTAACAAAGGACAACCAATCACACATTACCCTGTCCACATCAATGTTATGTCGGCTACTACGCTGGACCACACAGGTATGTTCTCAAACGAACAACTCCCAGACCCTGCTCCCCTACCTACATGAAAAGACATTGCAATAATTCTACATTATAGCTAATAGAAGACTTTGAGGATACCAACATACTGGACTCAAATCCAACAAGCTCAAGCCCAATTACATAAGACATTCAGCTCAGTCCGCATACCAAACTAATAGCCCCCCGCAAACAAATGATTTACCACAACTAGGCATAGCCTCACATCATCACCTCCCTGTACACAAGGAACAATATTTTTCCTTCACGATGAATCTTCCCATTATTACTACAAGCCACGTGGAAAAGACCACTGACACCGCACAACTAAATGACACATAAACCAAATTACCACAAGCAACCATACTGCACGACTCTACTCAACTCAATCTACCTAGCACTAGCAGGCCTATAACACCTACACGGCCAAGATAAGTAAAAGGGGACTCAGAGTTGTGAATACCGTGGAACTATACCTCAAGTCTCCTGTGGATAGCTTAATTCGAGAAAATCTACTGTGTACCATTAGGATCAACTCTGGTATCTGCAGAAAATGCAGAGTGTAGTATGAGTACAACCGACCCCATGTACTCAGTAAGTGCCGAGCATAACCTTGACGAAGTAGTGACGAGGCTAAGGCGGGTCACTTACATTAACATGTACGCAATAATAATATTAAATATAATAGGGAAGCATGAATAGAAATTAAACGGTAAATTAATTCAACAGTCAAAGCCAAATCGACAATCATAACCAATTATTATTTCAATCAATTTCGGCGTTGTTTGACGTGATTTGAAGCCTCGACTAAGTTCGTATTGTATTTTGGGACATGATGGTATAATTGGTTAAGGTTCCGACGCCCCCGGGTTGATTTAGAAGGTGAATGGAATGGATTTCGGAAAAAGAGAGTTGCTAGAAATTTCTGTTGCAGAACTGTTCGCCAGAAATTTCTGGTACATGGATCCAACTCTAGAAGCTTATATCTTGCAATCTATAAGGAATCTAAATATTATCAAAACAGGAATATGGTAGCCCTTTTATTCTAGTTTCCAGAAAGTTAAACCAAACATCATTTAGATATTTATACTGAAAGTTATGATGGATTGAATGAAGGATGTTAAAGCACTTTCGTCAGAAATTTCTAATGCTTGGGGCCGATTTTGGAAGCTAATACCTCGCAATTCATAAGGAGTCGGAAAATTACCAAAACAAGAAAGTTATAGTCCTTTGATTTTAGTTTCCCGAAAGTTAAACCATTCATCATTTGGACATTTGTACATAAAGTTATGATCGATTGAATGAAGGCTGGTACAAGCAAGTTGTGGTGTAGACTTTTGGTAACAGAAAATCCCACGATATGTATTGAGTACATTAAAAATTTTATGACTAGATTTGAGGCTTTCGGACACGGTTTAACGAAGAAAAAGTTTATTGGAATCTTGAATTTGGTTGCGAAGTGAAGTAAGTATCGTGGTTAACCTTGACTTGAGTGAATAGAACCCTTGAATTACTTGTTATGCGAATTCCATGTGTACAACGTATAGGGAAGGTGCCAGTTGGTATCAGAGCAGTTCGCCAGAAATTTCTCGTGTGTTGAGCCAACTTCAAAAGCTTATATCTCACAATCTGTAAGGAATCTGAAAATTATCAAGGCATGAAAGTTGTAGCCCTTTGATTCTAATTTCCAGAAAGTTGATCTATTCATCATTAGAACATTTGTACATAAAGTTATGATGGATTAAATGAAGGCTGGTAAAGCAATTTCGCTAGAAATTTCTAATGAGTGGAGCCGACTTTGGAAGATTATATCTCGTAATCTATGAGGAATCAGAAAATTATAAAAATTGAAAGTTATAGCCCTGCGATTCTAGTTTCCAGAAAGTTAAACCATTTATCATTTAGACATTTGTAAATAAAGTTATGACCGATTGAATAAAGGCTGGTGCAAGCAAGTTCTAGTGTTGACTTATATTGACGGAAAATGACCTTTTAGTGACGGATGGGCAAAAACTTAGGGACAAAAAATGGTAATTTCCATGATTTCGTTTTAGAGTTTTGGAGCACGGTTCTTGTGCGGTGTTTGGGCATTTTCACGGAAAATATTGGGGTAAGTGTTCCTTATCCTATATTGATTATATTTCATGATTCCGCACTCATTTATATCACGAATCCGTGAATTTATGGAAGAAAAATAAGATTTTTATAAAATTCGGAATTTTGAATAAAATCCTTATCCCCTGTCAATTTTTGTTTTAATAAATTTTGAATTTTAATTCGGAAAATTACTAAATTTATATGAAATTAAATCCCACGATTTGTATTGAGTATATTGAATTGATTATGACTAGATTTGATGCTTTCGGACACGGATTCACGAAATAAAATTTTATTGAAATCTTGAATTTGGTTGTGAAGCGAGGTAAGTGTCGCGGTTAACCTTGACTTGAGGGAATAAAATCCTTGAATTATTTGTTATGTGAATTCCGTGTGTACACCATATCGCAAGGTGACAGTTGGTATCAGAGGTGTTCGTCAGAAATTTCTAGTGCATGGAGCCAACTATGGAAGCTTTTATCTCAAAATCTATAAGAAATCTAAAACTTATCAGATCATGAAAGTTGTAGAACTTTGATTGTAATTTCCATAAATTTAAACCATTCATCATTTAGACAATTGTACATAAAGTTATGATCGATTAAATAAAGGCTCGTGCAAGCACGTTCTGATGTGGACTTTTAGTGACGGAAATGGACCTTTAGTGACGGATGGGCAAAAACTAAAGTACCAAAAATGGTCATTTCCTTCATTTCGTTATGAATTTTTGGAGCACGGTTCTTGGGCAATTTTTGCGGGAAAACATTGGAGTATGTATTCCTTATCCTATATTGATTATATTTCATGATTCCATACTCACTTACATCATGAATCCATGAATTTATGGAAGAAAAATCAGATTTTTATAACATTTTCCAAAAATGAAAATCTAAGATATGAAAGTCAAGCTGATGTAAGAATTCGATAATTTTTGTATGGTTGAACTTTTATCAGAATGGGTGTTCGGATTTCGTGAGTTTTTTTTGAGAATTGAGATGTGAGTCCCATTGTTAAAATTTTAATGAATTTCAGATTCTAATCCGTTAAATTAGTAAATTCACATAGAATTAAATCCCACGATTTGTATTGAGTATATACAATTGTTTATGACTAGATTTGAGGCTTTTGGACACGGATTAGCGAAGCAAACATTTATTGGAATCTTGAATTTTGTTGGGAAGCGAGTTAAGTGTCGTGGTTAACCTTGACTTGAGGGAATAGAACCCTTGAATTATTTGTTATGTGAATTCCACGTGTATAACGTATAGGGAAGGTGATAGTTGGTATCAGAGCTGTTCGCTAGAAATTTCTCGTGCATGTAGTCAACTTTAAAAGCTTATATTTTGCAATCTGTAAGGAATTTGAAAACTATCAAAACATGAAAGTTTTAGCCCTTTGATTCTAATTTTCAGAAAGTTAAATCATTAATCATTTAGACATTTGTACATAAAGTTATGATTGATTGAATAAAGGCTGGTACAAGCATGTTTTGGTGTCGACTTTTAATGATGGAAAATGAACTTTTAGTGACGGATGGGCAGAAACTTAAGGACCAAAAACGGTCATTTCCTTTATTTCATTTTGAATTTTTAGAGCACGGTTATGGGCTATTTTGGGCGATTTTCATGGAAAAATATTGGGGTAAGTATTCCTAATTCTATATTGATTATATTTCATGATTCCATACTCATTCACATCATGAATCCGTAAATTTGTGAAAGAAAAATAAGATTTTTATAAAATCTTCAAAAATTGAAAATCTAAGATTTGAAACTCAATCTGGTATCCGAATTCCATAATTTTTGTGTGGTTGCACTCGTATCGAAACGGATGTTCGAATTTTGTGAGTTTTTCTTGGATTCGAGACATGTGTCCTCATGTTAAATTTTTTTAATGAATTTTAGATTTTTATTTTGAAAATTAGTAAATTTATATGGAATTAAATCCCACGATATGTATTGAGCATACTAAAATTTTTATGACTAGATTTGAGGCTTTCGGACACGGATTCATGAAGCAAAAGTTTATTGGAATCTTAAATTTGGTTGTGAAGCGAGGTAAGTATTGTGGTAAACCTTGACTTGAGTGAATAGAACCCTTGAATTACTTGTTATGTGAATTTCATGTGTACAACATATTGGGAAGGTGATAATTGGTATTAGAGCTGTTCGCCAGAAATTTCTCGTGCGTGGAGCCAACTTTAAAAGCTTATATCTCGTGATCTGTAAGGAATCTGAAAATTATCAAAACATGAAAGTTGTAAGCCTTGATTCCAATTTCTAGAAAGTTAAACTATTCATAATTTGGATATTTGTACAGAAAGTTATGATTGATTGAACGAAGGTTGGTAAATCAGTTTCGCTAGAAGTTTCTGATGCGTGGATTCGACTTTGGAAGATTATATCTCGTAATCTATAAGGAATCGAGAAAGTATCAAAACACGAAAGTTGTAGAAATTTAATTATAGTTTCCAGAAAATTAAACCATTTATCAGTTAGACTTTTGTACATAAAGTTATGACCGATTGAATAAAGGCTAGTGCAAGCAAGTTCTAGTGTGGACTTATAGTGACGGAAAATGGACTTTTAGTGATGGATGTGCAGAAACTTAGCGACCAAAAAATAGTAATTTCCTTCATTTCATTTAGGATTTTTGGAGCACGGTTCTTGTACGATTTTTTGGCGATTTTCACGAGAAAATATTGGGGTAAGTGTTCCTTATCCTACATTGATAATATTTAATGATTCCATACTCATTTACATCATGAATCCGTAAATTTATGGAAGAAAAATAAGATTTTTATAAAATCCTCCAAAAATAAAAATCTAAGATTTGAAAGTCAATCCGATATCTAAATTCGATAATTTTTTATGGTTGGACTCGTATAGAACGGGTGTTCGGATTTCGTGAGTTTTTCCAGGATTCGAGACGTGGATCCCGCTGTTAATTTTTTTTTAATGAATTTTGGATTTTAATCCAAAAAATTAGTAAATTCATATGGAATTAAATCCCACAATTTGTATTGAGTATATCGAATTGTTTATGACTAGATCTAAGGCTTTCAGACACGGATTCGCAAATCAAAAGTTTATTGGAATCTTGAAATGTTTGTGAAGCGAGGTAAGTATCGTGGTTAACCTTGAATTGAGGGAATAAAACCCTTGAATTATTTGTTATGTGAATTTCATATGTACAACATATAGGCAAGGTGATAGTTGGTATCAGAGCTGTTCACCAAAAATTTCTGGTGCATGAAGCCAACTATAAAAGCTTATATTTTGCAATCTGTAAGGAATCTGAAAATTATCAAAACATGAAAGTTGTAGCACTTTGATTCTAATTGCCAGAAAGTTAAATTATTCATCATTTGTACATTTGTTGTAATGACCTGACTGGTCATTTTGAGCTTTTGCACTTTGTTCGCCAGTTCTCGGTCATGGCTTGTCCCGTATGATATACTATGACTTATGTAAATAGTTGGTTTTGGTTTTCATGGTAATCAAGACGAATTTGGAAGAAACAGTTCTCAGTTTGAAACTTAAAATTTGAAAGGTTTGACGAAGTTTTCACTTGTTTGTATATGATCTCGGATTGGAATTTTTATGATTTGGTTAGTTCCGTTAGGAGATTTGGGACTTGGGAGTGTGATCAGAATGCATTTTGGAAGTCCGTGGAATGTTTAGGCTTGAATTGGCGAAATTGAGATTTTGGCATTTTCCGTTTGATAGGTGAGATTTTGATATATAGGCCATAATGGAATTCCGAGAGTTATAGTAGCTTTGTTATGTCATTTGGAGTGTGTATGCAAAATTTCAAGTTATTCAGACGTGGTTTGGTTGGGATTTTGATCGAACGTGGAATTTGGAAAATTTTAGAAAATTTGGTTTGAATCCGATGTGTTTTGGGTGATTTGATGTTGGCTAAGGTGTTTTTAAGATTGGAACAAGTTTGAATAAGGTATTAGGATATGTCTGTGCTTTTGGTTGAGGTCCAGGGGGTCTCGGGGTGATTTCGGATGGTTAACGGAGAAGTTTGGATTTTAGTTGCAGCTGTTGAATTGCTGCTTATGGTATTTTTGCACCTGCGGATTGGGTACCGCAGGTGCGGCGCCGCATATGCGAGAGAGGGGCCGCAGAAGCGACCAGAGGTATGTTTGACTGGGACAGCAAAAGCGGCTAGGAGAATCGCATCTGCGATGTCGCAGATACGGGTGAGGCACCGCAGATGCGGACGGCTGGGAACTTAAGTTATTCCGCAGAAGTGGTCGTTAAACTGCAAATACGGTAACGCAGATGCGGTTGAAGAACCGCATATGCGGAAAGGCCTGGGTCAGAATGCATATATTTCACCCTTCGCGATTTTGAGAGGGTTTTCACCATATTTCATCCGGGAGAAAGCTTGGGAGAGCTAATTGAAGAGGGAATTCCTGAGGATTTCGTGGAGGTAAGATTTTTGGACCCTAAACTTGTTTCTATGATGAATTTTAACAATTTTAAGCTTGAAATCCATGGAAAATCAGTAACAAAAATAGGCAATTAGGGCTTAGGATTAAGAGACCTTTGAGTGGGGATTTGAGGGGCCATTTGAGATCCGATTTTGATGTTCTTTTTATGTATAGACTCGTGTGAGGATGAGGAGTCCATTAATGTTAATTTTATCGGATTTCGAGACGTGGGCCGGGGGTCAGGTTTGAACAAATTCGGGATTTTTTATATAAATTGGATATTTTCGAGTGGGCTTTATTCCCCTAGCATATTTTAAAGATTATGTACTGATTGTGGCTAGATTTAGAGTATCTGGAGGTCGATTCGTGAGGGCAAAGGCATTGCGGACTAGAGTTTGGACCGAATCGAGGTGAGTAATGATTGTAAATGATGTTCTGCATGTTTTAAACCTCAGATTTTCACATCGTAGTGCTATATTGAGGTGAGCACACGCTTGATGACGAGCGTGGGGTCGTGCACTATTAGGAATTGTGACTTGGTCCGTCCCGATTGATGATTTTATCGCGTATTTGATTGAAATCTATTTGCTATCATCATTATTTAGGCTGAATGCCATATTTGGGCTTCGTGCCAACTATTTGAAACCTTTGGGGATTTTTATTGATATTTTCTCACACATTGACTTTAAACTTTTACTCAGTCATGCTATTTTCACTGTTTTCAAAACTCAGCCATGTTTACTCTGCTTTAACACTTGAAATAATATTTTAAAGATATTTTTGGACTGAGCACCATGTTTTACTGTTGCCCGAGTGGCTTATGTGGTTTTTGACTGAGTAAGGTCGATGTCCTATGTGTGAAGATACTTTTGGGTCGGGCTGCACGCCGCAGCTATCATGACCCTAGTTCACCAATTGTGAACACGTCATGACGGCACCTAGTCTTCACGACCAGGTAAGCCTAACACATTGCGAAATTAACAACATTTGCGAAATTTATAATCAAAACCTAAATAACATGAGTAATGTATACAGTTGCCGCCTGGTACATACACTTTAATACTTTAAATTCTAAAACCATCCCAAAGACCCGGAAACCCACGGGCAACACAGGCTAAGAATAATACATAACACTGCTCTAATCATCCGGAAAGCCTATAACAAGGAAGAACAGAATAACATCTAGCTAACTAAAGGGTAGAGTGGGAGGGAGACTCTCCGGTCTGCGGACGCGGTCCTCAAGTCTCCGAAATGCTCCCTACAACTACTGATAATGTGCCTGCGTAGAGGCACCTGGATCTGCACATGAAAAACATGCGCAGAAGAGGCGTGAGTACACCACAGTGGTACTCAGTAAGTGCCAAGCCTAACCTCAGTTGGTACTACGAGGAAAGGTCAGGGCCCTACTGAGGCAAAAAATAATATAGCAGCAAAATATTAACAGTGTAGAAATTCGACGAAACTAATGAGCGCGGCAGTGTAATAAGATAGCTCAATGAAATAATAATACTACAAAGACAGAACAGAACGCAGGGTAAACACAGCTAAATTACAACAAGAATGCCAATGAGGGTCTCCCAGGATACCGTCCTGTAGCCCTTTCCTCAACTGTCCAACGGATCTCTCCGGATACCGTCCCGTCTTCCAACTCTCATATCAATATCAAAGGATCTCCCGGGATACCGTCCCGTAGTCCAATCATCAGTGTGCAGGGGATCTCCCGGGATACTGTCCCGTAGTCCCAAAATAAAAGTGCTGGGGGATCTCCCGGGATACCGTCCTGTAGTCTCAAATAATGACGCTAGATTTTCAAGGTGTGAACAATGGCAGCTAACTCAAGATCGTGGACATGGTAGTTCTTTTCATGCACCTTCAACTGTCGGGACGCGTAGGCAATCACCCTACCGTCCTGCATCAATACCGCTCCAAGTCCAACCCGTGAGGCATCATAATAAACTGTATAGGACCCCGAACCGGTAGGGAACATCAAGATTGGGGCTGAAGTCAAAGCTGTCTTGAGCTTTTGGAAGCTCACCTCACACTCCTCTGTTCACTGAAATGGGGCACCCTTCTGGGTCAATCTAGTCATAGGGGCCGTGATCGATGAGAACCCCTCTACAAAGCGACAGTAATACCCCGCCAAGCCAAGAAAACTGTGAATCTCAGTAGCTGAGGAGGGCCTGGGCCAACTCTCCACGGCCTCCACCTTCCTCGGATCCACTCGAATACCCTCACTCGACACCACGTGGCCTAGGAATGCCACAGAACTTAGCCAGAACTCACATTTGGAGAACTTTGCATATAATCTCCTCTCCTTCAGAGTCTGAAGCACTACCCTCAGGTGCTGCTCATGATCTTCCCGACTCCGGGAATATACCAGAATATCATCAATAAAAACAATCACGAATGAGTTAAGATATGCCCTGAATATGCTGTGCATCAAATGCATAAAAGCTGCTGGGGCATTAGTCAGCCTAAAAGACATAACAAAGAACTCGTAGTGACCATACCAAGTCCTGAAGGCAGTCTTCGGGATATCTGGCTCCCAAATCTTCAATTGATGGTAACCTGAGCGCAAATCAATCTTGG
>MU747455.1:0-27775 GCA_026770625.1 Nicotiana glauca | reverse complement strand
TTAAGGCAATTTAAGCAATTAGGCAATTTGGATCAATTAGACATGCTCTTCTACACTAGCACAGGCTATAATAGCAAGTAGGATAAAGCAAATATGAAAGAAAATCCAGTTCAAGTATTTAATTAAAAATTCAGGTTTCAACAATTAGCTCAAGTACGCGCTCGTCACCTCACGTACAAGGCATCCAATTACCAATTATCACATCCTAAGGGACGAAGTCCTCCACACAAGGTTAGGCAAGCCACTTACCTCGAACCGGTGCAAAATCAACTAAGGAACGATGCCTTTGCCATGAGTATCTGACTCCAAATGGCCCAAATCTATTCAATACAATTATATATCGCAAATAATATTGTAAATAACTGATTCTACTATTAAAATTAAAGCTAGGGCGCGAAAATAGGTAAAATGACCAAAATGCCCCTCTAGCCATCTCGGAATCGAATAATTTTCACATTTTCAGAACCCTCGTACTCTCACGAGTCTAACCATATAAAAATCTCCCAAATCGGAGGTCAAATGCCCCATCAAAACCCCATAGTTAGGTCTAACAAGTTTACCCACTTCCCATTCAAAAATACGAAATTAAAGGGTGAATTTGCGATTAGATTAATGGGTTTTAGTCATAGGAGAGTACAGAATCGTTACCCAGAGATTGCCTTTGAAAAACGCTTGAAATTGCTCCCAAATCCGAGCTCCAAACCTTGGGTTTTGGTAAAAATGGCAAAACCTCGCTTTTGAAATATTAAATACTGCCCAGGGGTCTAAAGAATCGCGAACGCAAAAGTCAGCACGCGTTCGCGAAGAAGGAATTATTAAGGGATCAGAAATGCCCTTCGCGATCACGAAGGGACAAATGCAAATGCGAAGTCCTGGGTTCGGTGACCTACGCGAACGCGGAACAACCATGATGCGGACGTGGTGAAGAAACAGGGGAAGCTGTGCGATCGCGGGTAGCCAATCGCGAACGCGATGAAGGAATTTGACATCTTCCAGAATTACTCTACGCAAATGTGTAGATAAGGATGTGAATGCGATGAGAGGGAAGACTAAATCTACGCGAACGCGATGCCTTCTACGCGAACGCGTAGAAGGAAAACTGACCTGCAATTTTCTGCAGCAATCTTCAACCTCAAATTGCTCCGTTGAGCATCCGAAACACACCCGAGGCCCCCGGGACCTCAACCAAACCTACAGACATATCCCATAACATCATTCAAACTTGTACCAATCCTTTGACCACCCAAAACAATGCCAGAAACACAATTTAAGCCAAGATTCAAGCCAAGATTCAAGCCTAGGAACTTCAAATTTCAACCAAACACGCTTTCGATCAAAAACCTAACCAAACCTCGCCTGAATGACCTGAAATTTTGTATGCACATCCGAAATGACATGACAGAGCTATAGCAACTTCTAGAATCCAAATCCGACCCCCGAATCAAAAACTCACTATCGGATCGGAAACTCCAAAAATTCAAACTTCGGCATTTCAAGCCTAAATGAGCTACGGACCTCCAAATAACATTCCGAACATGCTCCCAACCCCGAAATCACCTAACGGAGCTAACGGAACCATCAAATTCCCATTCCGAGGCTGTCTTCACACTGTTCCAAATATGGACCATTTTTCAACTCTTAAGCTCTCATTTAGGGACTAAGTGTGCCAAAACACTCCGAATCCTAATACCGAATGTCCCGGCAAACCAAAATAGAAAAAATGAACTCGGGGAAGGTAGTTAATGGGGGATCAGGGCATAAATTCCAAAAATGACCGGCCGGGTCATTACAGCAGCGATGATACATTGATTTTGATTATGAGGTCGAGGGCCTGAGATATGTTTGCCACGAGGTGGCTTGATTGATATAAGGCCGAGAGTATAATGATGATGCCACGAGATGGCTTGATATTGCGCTTGGGCCGTAAGGGGCCCCTCTAGGAGTCTGCACACCCTCAGTGAGCGCGGGGTACCCATTGTGATGTGAGATATAGCCCGAGGGGCTAGTACTGTTCTATGTAATGACCCGATGGGCTGGTATTGTACTATGTGATTGTTCGAGGGGCTGGTATTGTTCTGAGATATTGCCCGAGGGGCGAACCTTATGTGCTTATCTGTCTTACTTGTCTGTCATTTACCTGTTTAAATGCGTATTTGTGACCGAGGGGTGGATTTTTCTGTGCCTATCTGCACTAATTGCCTTGCATTCATTTGCCTAACTGTTGAAAAAGTCATTATTAAAGAAGTTTGATCTGAGATAAGATGCTTTAAGAGTTTTCACAACTTCATTGCTTTCTTACAGGTTTTGTACCACTTCTATACAACATATTGATGTACTTTTTGTGATTTCCTATCACTCAGTCATTAGTTATGATCGTTACTTAATGAGTTGGAAGCACTCACTTTACTCTCTGCACCTCGTGTGCAGATTCAGGTATTTTTGAGCTTGGTGGCAGTTCCATTGGAGTTAGCAAGGTAGCTGCCTGGCGATGGCGGCTCTGCTTTCTCCCTCTTTATTCTTCCTTATGTATTCTTGTGACCTTTCCGACCATTTTGGTCCTGATATGGTTAGACAGTTGTAGTAGATGCTCATGACTAATGACACCCCGATGTCGGGCTTACATGTTATTTCTGCACTGTTCATTTAGAATTATATTATGAAACATTTTGTTTAATTAAAGGCTTTAGAATAACTATTAATGATTAAAGGGTTAATATGGGTGTTGTGTCTGTTGGCCTTGTCTACACGAGAGGCGCCATCCAGGTCTGAGTTTAGGGTCGTGACATTTGTACAGAAAGTTATGATGGATTGAATGAAGGCTAGTAAAGCAGTTTTGCAAGATATTTCTGATGCGTGGAGCTGACTTTGGAAACTTATATCTCGTAATCTATAAGGAATCGAAAAATTATCAAAACATGAAATTTTAGCCCCTTGATTCTAGTTGCAGAAAGTTAAACCATTCATTATTTAGACATTTGTACAAAAAGTTATGATCGATTGAATAAAGGATGCTGCAAGCAAGTTCTAGTGTGACTTTTAGTAACGGAAAATGGACTTTTAGTGTCGGATGGGAAGAAACTTAAGTGACCAAAATTGATCATTTCCTTCATTTCATCTTGGATTTTTGGAGCACGGTTATGGGCTATTGTTGGGCGATTTTCACGAGAAAACATTGGGGTAAGTGGTACTTATCCTATCTTGATTATATTTCATGATTCCATACTCATTTACATCATGAAACCGTGAATTTATGGAAGAAAAATTAGATTTTTATAAAATTGTCTAAAAATAAAAATCTAAGATTTGAATGTCAATCCGATGTTGGAATTCGATAATTTTTGTACGGTTGAACTCATATCAAAACAGGTGTTCAGATTTCATAAGTTCATTTGAGATTCAAGACGTAGGTCCCGTTGTCAATTTTTTTTTATAAACTTTGAATTTTAATCCGAAAAATTAGTAAATTTATATGGAATTAAATCCCATAATTTGTATTGAGTATATTGAATAAATTATGACTAGATTTGATGCTTTCGGACATGGATTAGCGAAATAAAATTTTTGTGAAAGCTTGAATTAGGCTGCGAAGCGAGGTAATTATCGTGGTTAACCTTGATTTAAGGGAATAGAACCCTTGAATTATTTGTTCTGTGAATTATATGTGTACAACATATCGGCAAGGTGACAGTTGGTATCAGAGCTGTTCGCCAGAATTTTCTAGTGCATGGAGCCAGCTTTAAAAGCTTATATCTCACAATCTGTAAGGAATGTGAAAATTATCAAGACATTAAAGTTGTAGCCCTTTGATTCTAATTTCCAGAAAGTTAAACTATTCATCATTTGAATAATTGTACAGAAAGTTATGATGGATTAAATGAAGGCTGGTAAAGCATTTTTGCTAGAAATTTTTGATGCGTGGAGCCGACTTTGGAAGAGTATATCTCGTAATCTATATGGAATAGGAAAATTATAAAAATATGAAAGTTTTAGCCCTTCAATTCTAGTTTCTAGAAAGTTAAACCATTTATTATTTAGATACTTGTAAATAAAGTTATGATCGATTGAATAAAGACTGGTCAAGAAAGTACTAGTGTGGACTTATAGTGACGGAAAATGGACTTTTAGTGACGGATGGGCAAAAACTTAGCGACAAAAAATGGTAATTTCTATAATTTCATTTTGGATTTTTGGAGCACGGTTCTTGTGCGGTTTTTGGGGGATTTTCACGAGAAATATTGGGGTAAGTGTTCCTTATCCTATATTGATTATATTTTATGATTCCATACTCATTTATATCATGAATCCGTGAATTTATGTAAGAAATTTTTTATAAAATCCGAAATTTTGATTAAAATCCTTATTCGCTGTCAATTTTTTTTAGCAAATTTTGAATTTTAAACCGAAAATTAGTAAATTTATATGGAATTAAATCCTACGATTTGTATTGAGTAAATTGGATTGATTATGACTAGATTCGATGCTTTTGGACACGAATTCACGAAACAAAATTTTATTAGAATCTTGAATTTGGTTGCGAAGCGAGGTAAGAGTCGTGTTAACCTTCACTTGAGGGAATAGAACCCTTAAATTATTTGTTTTGTGAATTCCATGTGTACAATGTATCGGCAAGGTGACAGTTGGTATCAGAGGTGTTCGCCAGAAATTTCTAATGCATGGAGCCAACTTTAGAAGCTTTTATCTCAAACTCTATAAGGAATCTAAAATTTATCAGAACATGAAAGTTGTTGCCCTTTAATTCTAATTTCCATAAAGTTAAACCATTCATCATTTAGACATTTGTACATACAGTTATGATCGATTGAATAAAGACTGCTACAAGCAAGTTCTGATGTGGACTTTTAGTGATGGAAAAGGACCTTTAGTGACGGATGGGCAAAAACTTATGACAAAAAATGGTCATTTCCTTCATTTCGTTATGGATTTTTGGCGCACGATTCTTGGGCAATTCTTGGTGGAAAACATTGGGGTATGTGTTCCTTATCCTATATTGATTATATTTTATGATTCCATACTCATTTACATCATGAATCCATGAATTTATGGGAGAAAAATCAGATTTTTATAACATTTTCCAAAAATAAAAATTTAAGATTTGAAAGTCAATCCGATGTAAGAATTCGATAATTTTTATATGGTTGAACTCGCATCAGAACGAATGTTCGGATTTCGTGAGTTTCTCCAATAATTGAGACGTGAGTCCAGTTGTTAATTTTTAATGAATTTCATATTCTATTTCGGAAAATTAATAAATTCATATAAAATTAAATCCCACGATTTGTATTGAGTATATACATTTGTTTATGACTAGATTTGAGGCTTTCAGACACGGATTAGTGAAGTAAAAGTTTATTTGAATCTTGAATTTTGTTGCGAAGTAAGGTAAGTGTCGTGGTTAACCTTGACTCTAGGGAATAGAACTCTTGAATTATTTGTTATGTGAATTCTATGTGTACAACGTATCGGCAAGGTGACAGTTGGTATCAGAGGTGTTCGCCAGAAATTTCTAGTGCATGGAGCCAACTTTGGAAGCTTTTATCTCAAACTTTATAAGGAATCTAAAATTTATTAGAACATGAAAGTTGTTGCCCTTTGATTCTAATTTCCATAAAGTTAAACCATTCATCATTTAGACATTTGTACATAAACTTATGATCGATTGAATAAAGGCTGGTTCAAGCAAGTTCTGATGTGGACTTTTAGTGATGGAAATGGACCTTTAGTGACAGATGGGCAAAAACTTACGGACAAAAAATGGTCATTTCCTTCATTTCGTTATGGATTTTTGGAGCACGGTTCTTGGGAATTTCTTGCGGTAAAACATTGGGGTATGCGTTCCTTATCCTATATTGATTATATTTTATGATTCCATACTCATTTATATCATGAACCCGTGAATTTATGGGAGAAAAATCAGATTTTTATAACATTTTCCAAAAATAAAATTCTAAGATTTGAAAGTCAATCCGACGTAAGAATTCGATAATTTTTGTATGGTTGAACTCGTATTATAACGAGTGTTCGGATTTCGTGAGATATTCCGAGAATTGAGATGTGAGTCCTGTTGTTAATTTTTAATGAATTTAACATTCTAATCCGGAAAATTAGTAAATTCATATAGAATTAAATCCCACGATTTGTATTGAGTATATACAATTATTTATGACTAGATTTGAGGCTTTCGGACCCGGATTAATGAAGCAAAAGTTTATTGAAATCCACTATGGGTCGCGATGGCGCCGGGCAATGCTGTCAGGCAAGCTAACCCAAATTACTTGATGAAGTTCTCATTTTTAACAATCTTGAAAACTAAAATTTTCCTTCAATTTTTCATAAATGAAAAGATCACTATTTCAATTCAAATTAAATAATAAGAAATTAGTACCAAATATTTCAAAACCATTCCAGAATCCGGTGTCACAAGTGCATGAGCATCTACTGATAAGGAAATAAAATACATCACCCATCCAGAATATAGCAGACAGGAAGTAAATACCACATACTGGAAGAGACTATACTAGCTGCGGGCCGCCTCAAATAATGCAACTCACCTAGTCCCAGAATCATCCGTGCTGCTACGCCTAGTAGGCCGCTAGAGTCACATATACCTGTACAACAAAAATGCACAGAAGTATAGTATGAGTACGAAAATAACGTGTAGTCAACAAGTATCCTGTCTAATCTCGAAGAAGTAGAGACGAGAGGTCGACTTTAACACTTGCTAGTGGTCGAATGATAATATAATAATAGGCGGGGAAATTATGGATTTATATAGCAGTTCTAACTCCCAATCCGGAAAATAGGTAAACACCTTTATCAATTAATAATAATTTTCAAGATTTACTTTTCAATATCATTATCAATTAATATCAGGCCATGAAAAGGCAATATCAACATTTAATATTTCAGGCAAGTAATGTAAGCATGCGCATATCATGCCGAGGTCGACGGCCCGCTCCAACAGAAATATAAACTGTGCACTTACCGAGGGTCGACGGCCCGCTCCAGCACTTTTTGCACCTGCGGTCATATGACCGCTTCTGCAGTTCCGCAGGTGCGGTCCAAATACTGCTTCTGTGGTTCCCCACCAGACCTCCCTTTTTTTGGCTTATGCGCATTCTCCACGGCATGTGCGGTCCCGCATCAGCAGAAAAATAACTGCATCTGTGGTCCCAGCCTAGTCGCCGCATTCCACTTCTGCGACCTCTCTACCATAGGTGCGGTCCCGCATCTGTGGAAAATGACCGCATCTGCTGTCCCTTCACTGGCAGCCCAAAACTGCATCTGCAGTTTGATTCATCGCTTCTGCGGGGCCGCTTCTGTGGTTAGCCTTCCGCAAAAATGGTTATACCAGCAACCGGAACCCTTTAGCTATCCAATATTCCAAATTTCGATCCATTAGCCAATCGAAATCCACCCGAGGTCCACCCGGACCCCAACCAATCATACCAGCCAGTCCCAAAACACGTTACGGACTTGCTCGAGGCCTCAAATCATATCAAACAATGCTAAAATCACGAATCGACCTCCAATCCAAGCTTTATGAACTTTAGAATTTCAAACTTCTATTTTCGATGTTTAAACCTATGAAATCAAGTCCGATTGACTTCAAATTTTGTAGACAAGTCATATTCGACATCACTGACCTACTCCAAATTCCGGAATCAGATTCCGAACCCGATATTAAAAAGTCCACTCCCGGTCAAACATCCCAAAAACCTTCAAATTCTATCTTTAGCTAAATGGCTCCAAAATGACCTACAGACCTCCGAATTCACTTCCGATCGCACTACCAAATCCAAAATCACCATACGGAGCTATTCACAGACTCGAAATCCCAAATGGGCATCGATAACACTGAAATACATTATAAGCCAAACTTATGAAATTTCTTTCAAAATGCTACTTTCCACAATAGGCGCCAAAATGCTCCCGGGTCATCCAAAACCCGATCCGGGCATACGCCCAAGTCCGAAATCATCATATGAACCTGCTGGAACCTTTAGATCCCGATTCCAAGGTCGTTTGCTAAAAATTCCAATCCTAGTCAATTCTTTCAACTTAAAGCTTCCGAAATGAGAATTCTCTTTCCAAATCAACTATGAACTTCCCAAAATTCAATTCCTACCACGCGTACAAGTCGTAATACCTGAAATGAAGCTGCTCATGGCCTCAAACTGCTGAACGACGCGCTGGGGCTTAAAATGACCGGTCGGTTCGTTACATTCTCTCCCACTCAAACATACGTTCGTTCTCGAACACGCTGAGAGCTACACTGAAGTAGTCTGAAATCACTGGTTGACACCTCATGCACTTTCCCGTGCTACCCCAACTCGGTTGAGCACATTAGCTTGGTAAATTCTGAAGATATTCCCTTTTATTCAAGCAAATAAGCCTTAGAGCCCAATTCCAACATCCAGAATTCTATGCCAGGCATGTTTCTAACATACAATCACCATATCAATCACTACATGCTGTGTCCAAGCATGACTGCACAATTTTGCTGAATTCACACCTTGCATCACTTTAATCACCGTACCAGAATAACGCTTTCTTATCAACTTAGTCGAAATTCCACGAATCCGGTGCTCCTATTGCACCTCATGACATACATAGGTCTTACTTTAATTCTTACAATATTGCCATGACGGAAGAGATGTGTAAAAATTCATAACCGGCTATCGGATCAACAAATCATTGGGGCTATATCCCCAGCAAGAACCATCACCTCATTCTGAACCAAATAATGGTCTTAGCTCCTTAATATACTTCATATAGTCAGATTTATCCCAAATCCGATGATCTCGTCTCACCCAGTACGAGTTGCTCAGGCATTAAGCCACCCTGGACATGATCGAAACTCTCATATGATGCCACAATGTGCCAATAGGCTACCAATTCGAACGCGATACAAAAGGACGACGAACTCTGGAAGAAATTACTTAACTCACGCACTAATACGGATTTTCCTTAGAAAATAGAAAGGAAGACATACAAAAATAGCATATAGAAAACTATACTCAACATCACACTGTTGCGGCGTGCAACCCGATCCAAATAACATACCCATGGCGGCATGCCACCCGATCCACATATAGATCTCACATAAGGAGATGCACATCGAGCTAAATTTTCTCATTACAATAAAATATCAAACTTCGGTCACAAGCACACTAAGTGCATAATACCATCCCTGAGGGGACATATAGTGCTATAAGCTACAAAGCTCAAGCACAATTGAGGTGCGATATGCAATCTGAATCTCAAGAGCCATTTTGCTCATATAACATCATTTCTACGAGGATCCTCATCATATAAGCAATTCACCAAGCCGTCTCACAACTCGCACGGCGCAATACATCATTACATGAAATAGCTAACGACCACATAACACCCTGACTATTCTTCCATAAGGAGCGCTTTGCTGAAATGAACACAACTGGCCTGACATAGAGCCCATATCCATATTTAAATCCATCCACCAACCTCAAGTTGATCCTGATCGTATCAAACTAAGGCAATAACCCTTCAAAGGTCCATACTAATTTCCCTCTTCTTATAACACACAAGAACAACTGTCATAATCGGAGTACTCATCCACAGTCCACAACTCAGTAACTGAGTGCCCTCTAGGCATATATTCTCAATTTATCGATATCATCACAAATCTTCATACTTGGTTTAACTTCTTCAATCAATCAAGTGACTACATGCCACACTTATACGCCCTTCCTGTGGGACACACTCCCACAACCTACCATAACAAATAACTGGGTCTTACCTCCAAACCACCGGCCGCACTAACGCTGAAAAGCGATCAAGAATCATTAACCAGGATGCAAATCCTTTTCACAAAATACTGATCTCAGGTGACGCTGAAGACAATACCAACTTACCTTAAACAACGAAACTCTTTTCCTGCTCATCTAAGATTGTGACATCCTTGTCCACACCGAGCTGTTACCTTGATCTTTACTTCAAATTCCATACCACACACTACACAACATGCCAATATACGATAGAACACACTTTTCATTATAGCTTCGGAACCACTATTGGGCTAACACTTCACCATATAAAAGCTTTTCACTTATCTCACTTCAGGAGAACCATAGCAACACACAGGTGAATTCTCATAACCATAGAATATGAAAATCTCTAAATAGTGGTCCAAGTCACCATAGCCCTTCTGGGGCCCACCTTCACGTATCAGGTCACAACAGTACTTTCTGAATACCACCAATTACGACGACCGACAAGCCTCGCACGCACCATCACGATTCACTTGCATAACTCGATCACGCTGAAAGAACTGCTCACTACCAGCAACACGCCATATATGTCTAACTAATCCCTCTTCTTCCAGTTTATCCTTAATTGCCATAGAAACAATGACAACTCAATTCAACACTTAACACACTCCATCCACACTCATCCTGAGTGACCCTGAATCATGAGACCAAGCTATCTCAAATCCCATGAACTATTTCGTACCTCCCAATTGCTACATCGCAAGTCAAAACGTCATAGACATTCTGTGCCCCTTCTCATAGGCTGCCATTAAGGTTGATTCTTAACCGTACCTATAGGCTCAAAATCGTTAGACATCACACCTTATCCTTTGAATTCTCTAGGACCGTTGTTGAGAGCCACCCGCTCTGACTTGGCCCCGAATATAATAAACTCCATGAGTCTTCTATCATATGAATACCCTATTGGTAAATCACCTGGTATAATCACTTCCCTTGGAGCCTACATCTTTACAAAGCACAATCCTGAATCCTTCCCCAAGTCTAAACATGAGCCAATAAGGCCAACCATAGTTCCCTTTAACAATTCCCTTGCTCAAATTACCACTTATGTTCTTTTCCCGTAGCTGAAGTAACCCATCAATATGCTAATAACTAGAAACCTCGCAAGTAGTTAACCATGCAACCCAATCATAGGCGGTGGGACTCTCCCACTTAGCTTGAAGCCATTATTACACGACTCTGGCATTCACCAGGACTCTTTATCTCTTATTGACGTAACCTTGCACAATCAACCGCCAAAATTCATGGAATCTTATTGTAAAACCACTTTTTATACTCCGAATCAACAAACCACCTTCGCACGCCTGATCTCTTTGCTGCATAACCAATAAAATTCTTCGCAGAAGCGTCTCCAACTATGCGACCGCTAACCTGCTCACAGGGAATAACCCACCCGAGTCCGAGCTCACTCTTTAGTTGCACAAGTTCATTCGCCCCTCGTGGACATGAATTAAATTCGCGGCAACATCCTCCCAATTCAAAGTTATGTTGTATTCCTTCTTCTTTTCCGGCATCTCCTTCCCGTTATATCAAATCTCCCGCCGCATAATAGCCCATACTTCAAATTAAATTCGTAGACCCCAATAACCAATCACTAATATTATCAAATCACTCCAAACTCTCCTTAAGGTACATGGTCATCCCACTGCAAGCCCATATGCAACTCCGCCACTCTCCCACTTTGGTGGAAATCATCCCCTTAATCGACTACTCGACCCTTGGCCTATTATATTCGGCCTTTTAGAAATTTTAGCCACAGCCTGACACCTCCCACATGTCTTTGCTCATCCTTTGCTGCTCCGCTGCTGCCTTAAATAATATCTATCTTCGTGGCACTTGAGCCCACAATTGCTGCTAACTTTACACCTTTCGAAAGATCATCTTTCTCATACCACCGACATTAGAAACACTAATTCAACCCTGAACTACCGCACCCTACGATATCTGATAGCCGCATTTTCGATACTATTTCATAATAGCTTGCTCCAAAGGTGAATTGTAGAAGATCGCAACACCGGCGAACTTAGTGCATTCAATTAGGACAACGACATCTCCTCATAGAAGAAAGCTCCACCACTCTCGCATGCACCAAGTTTCATTACTCTACCATCCCGAAGCTGCACATTCTTAGCCCGATTGCCTTTCCTCTGCCGGAAATAAAATGCTGAGTCTCTAGATTATGCACTTAGTAAACCTCCCTTCAAGTCATTCACTGCCCCGACATGTGGGCAACATCCTACCATCATATCACTAATGCGGAACAATCGTTCATGAGCATCATGGCAATTTGTGCCTAGCCTCAGAGCCCTCAGAAGTACCGTTACTGGGCTGAAACAATAAAATATTCTTTCATAAGGCGACGATAATAGCTAAGACGACTATACAGGGAAAAATATCCCGCACCATATTCGTAGTATCATTACAATTCTTCAATTCTCGATGAATAGCAAGTGCTTTGCATCGGATAAGATTGAGTAGGAAAGAAACAAAGGCATAAGCCTCAAAGGAATCAAATCGCACGATGAGGAATCAAGAAGGAAAGTACTCCTAACAGTCCTGCAACCTTCCGAGGATAAGTACAGATGTCTTCGTATCAATCTGCGAGACTCTACTAGACTTTCTCATGACTCGTGAGACCCTAGGAACCTAGTGCTCTGGTACCATGTTGTCACGACCCAAAATCCACTAAGGATCGCGATGGCACTGGACACTGCTGTCAGGCAAGCCAACCCAAATTACTTGATGAAGTTCTCATTTTTAACAATCTTGAAAACTAAAATTTTCCTTCAATTTTTCATAAATGAAAAGATCACTACTTCAATTCAAATTAAATAATAAGAAATTGGTACCAAATATTTCAAAACCATCCCAGAACCCGGTGTCACAAGTGCATGAGCATCTACTGATAAGGAAATAAAATACGTCACCCATCCAGAATATAGCGGACAGGAAGTAAATACCACATACTGGAAGGGACTATACTAGCTGCGGGCCGCCTCAAATAATGCAACTCACCTAGTCCCAGAATCATCCGTGCTGCTACGCCTAGTAGGCCGCTAGAGTTACATATACCTGTGCAACAAAAATGCACAGAAGTGTAGTATGAGTACGAAAACAACGTGTAGTCAACAAGTATCACGTCTAATCTCGAAAAAGTAGAGACGAGAGGTCGACTTTAACACTTGCTAGTGGTCGAATGATAATATGATTTATATAGCAGTTCTAACTCCCAATCCGGAAAATAGGTAAACACCTTTATCAATTAATAAGAATTTTCAAGATTTACTTTTCAATATCATTATCAATTAATATCGGGCCATGAAAAGGCAATATCAACATTTAATATTTCAGGCAAGTAATGTAAGCATGCGCATATCATGCCGAGGTCGACAGCCCGCTCCAACAGAAATGTAAACTGTGCATTTGCTGAGGGTCGACGACATGCCTATATATGCATCTATTACCCCGCTCGCAAACTAACCTGCGACGCGGTCAACATAAAATAAACAAACACCTTGCTCGCGAATCATGTATGCGACGCAGGTACACATAGGGATACATGCTCAAACAATCAATTAAGAATTTTCGAGGAACATTTATCCAAATAAAAACTAATTCTCTTTTAACAATTTAAGAAAATAACGTTTAATCCCTTTAGAAATTCATTTATTAATCTCCGAGGTGATTTAAACAATTCAAGCCGTCAATAAGTTTACAATTAATCCAAGTATAGCATGCTCTTGGGTCCTAGACTACCCAGACAATACTATAATAGTAGCTATGCATGGACTCTCATCACCTCGTCTACGTAGCCCCCACAATTAGGAGCACATAACCAATTAACTCACCTATGGGGACAATTCCCTCTTACAAGGTTAGAAAGGAGACTCACCTCGCTCCGAAGATCCATAACCGGCATTCCTCGCCCTTCCGAAGACTTAAATTGATACACCACGCTCCAAAACTAGCCAATAATTATGTAAACCCATTAATATATGCTAAGGTACTCATTATAATCCAATTTATAACAATTCCTAACCCCGATCGAAAAGTTGACAAAAATGCCCTCGAGCCCACATGCCCGGAATCCAAAAATGTTCGAAGATAAAGATTACCCATGTCCTCACGAACTCAAATATATGATTTTCTCTAAATTCCATACCCAAAATCGTGGTTAAATTCTAAGAATATAAATTTTAAGTCTTTCTACCAAAACCCCCAAATTTCTACCAATTTACATGCTAAAATCCATACATAATCGATGTATTTAACTCAAGATGGATGGGATTAGCTTACCTTAATATTGATGATGAAAATCCCACTTGAAGCTCTCCCAAAAATCACCCAAGCCAAGAAAATATGAGAGAAAATGGCCAAATCCCGATTTTAAAACAACCATTCTGCCTCCAGCACTTTTCGCACCTGCGGTCCTATGACCGCTTCTGCGGTTCCGCAGGTGCGGTACAAATACCGCTTCTGGGGTTCCCTACTAGGCCTCACTTTTTTTTGCTTCTGCACATTCTCCACCGCAGGTGCGGTCCCGCATCTGCGGGAAAATGACCGCATCTGCGGTCCCAGCCTAGCCGCCCCATTCCGCTTCTGCGACCTCTCTACCGCAGGTGCTGTCCCGCATCTGCGGAAAAATGACCGCATATGCGGTCGCTTTTGCGGTGAATCCCTCTACAGAAGCGGTTATACCAGCAACCAGACCCCTTCAGCTATCCAAAATTCTAAATTTCGATCCGTTAGCCGACCGAAATCCACCCGAGGCCCACCCGGACCCCAACCAATCATACAGACCAGTACCAAAATACATTACGGACTTGCTCGAGGCCTGATATCATATCAAACAATGCTAAAACCACGAATCGACCTCCAATCCAAGCTTTATGAATTTAGAATTTCAAACTTCTATTTTTGATGTTTAAACCTATCAAATCAACTCCGATTGACTTCAAATTTTGCAAACAAGTCATATTCGACATCACGGACCTACTCCTTCCGGAATCGGATTCCGATCCTGATATCAAAAATTTCACTCCCGATCAAACTTCCCAAAAACCTTCAAATTCTATCTTTAGCTAAATGGCTCCAAAATGACCTACGAACCTCCGAATTCACTTCCGATCACGCTCCCAACTCCAAAATTACCTTACGGAGCTATTCATAGACTCAGAATCCCAAAAAGGCATCGGTAACACTAAAATTCACTATAAGCCAAACTTATGAAATTTCTTTCAGAATGCTACTTTCTACAATAAGTTCCAAAACGCTCCCGGGCCATCCAAAACCCGATCCGGGCATACGCCCAAGTCCGAAATCATCATACGAACCTGCTGGAACCTTCAGATCCCGATTTCGAGTTCGTTTGCTAAAAATTCCAATCCTAGTAAATTCTTTCAACTTAAAGCTTAGGAAATGAGAATTCTCTTTCCAAATCAACTATGAACTTCCCGAAATTCAATTCCTCCCACACGTATAAGTCGTAATACCTGAAATGAAGCTGCTCATGGCCTCAGACTGCTGAACGATGCGCTGGGGCTCAAAACGACCGGTCGGATCATTACACATTTATACATAAAGTTATGATTGATTGAATAAAGGCTGGTGCAAACAAGTTCCGGTGTGGACTTTTAGTGACGAAAAATAAACTTTTAGTGATGGATGGGCAGAAACTTATGGACCAAAAATGGTCATATCCTTCATTTCATTTTGGATTTTTTGAGCATGGTTATGGGATATTTTCATGGGAAAACATTGGGGTAAGTATTCCTAATTCTATATTGATTATATTTAATGATTACATACTCAAAACATCATGAATCCGTAAATTTATGGAAGAAAAATAATTTTTTTATAAAATCTTCAAAAATTGAAAACCTAAGATTTGAAATTCAATCCGATGTCGGAAGTCAATAATTTTTGTATGGTTGAACTCGTATCGAAACGGGTGTTCGAAATTTCGTGAGTTTTTCCGAGATTCGAGACGTGTGTCCCGCTGTTAATTTTTTTTAATCAATTTTAGATTTTTATCCAGAAAATTAGTAAATTTATATGGAATTAAATCCCATGATATGTATTGAGTATATTAAAATTTTTATGACTAGATTTGAGGCTTTCGAACACGGATTCATGAAGCAAAATTTTATTGGAAACTTGAATTTGGTTGCGAAACGAGGTAAGTGTCATGGTAAATCTTGACTTGAGTGAATAGAACCCTTGAATTACTTGTTATGTGAATTTCATGTGTACAACGTATTGGGAAGGTGACAATTGTATTAGAGCTGTTCGCCAGAAATTTCTCGTGCGTGGAGCCAAATTTAAAAGCTTATATCTCGCAATCTGTAAGGAATCTGAAAATTATCAAAACCTGAAAGTTGTAATCCGTTGATTCTAATTTCTAGAAAGTTAAACAATTTATCATTTGGACATTTGTACACAATGTTATGATGGATTGGGTGAAGGCTGGTAAATTTGTTTTGCTAGAAGTTTCTCATGCGTGGAGTTGAATTTGGAAGATTATATCTTGAAATCTATAAGGAATCGAGAAAGTATCAAAACATGAAAGTTGTAGCCTTTCGATTCTAGTTTCCAGAAAATTAAATCATATATCATTTAGACTTTTATACATAAAGTTATGATGGATTGAAGGATGGCTAGTAAAGCCGTTTTGCTAGATATATTTGATGCGTAGAGCTGACTTTGGAAACTTATATCTCGTAATCTATAAGGGATCAAAAAATTATGAAAACATGAAAGTTGTAGCCCCTTGATTCTAGTTACAAAAAGTTAAACCATTCATAATTTAGATATTTGTACATAATGTTATGATCGATTGAATGAAGGCTGTTGCAAGCAAGTTATAGTGTGGACTTTTAATGACGAAAAATTGACTTTTAGTGTCGGATGGGCAGAAACATAAGGACCAAAAATGGTCATTTCCTTCATTTCATCTTGGATATTTGGTGCATAGTTATGGTCTAGTTTTGGGCAATTTTCACGAGAAAATATTGGGGCAAGTGTTACTTATCCTATATTGATTATATTTCATGATTCCGTACTCATTTACATCATGAATCTGTGAATTTATGGAAGAAAAATTAGATTTTTATAAAATTGTCCAAAAATAAAAATCTAAGATTCGAAAGTCAATCCGCTGTCGGAATTCGATAATTTTTGTATGGTTGAACTCGTGTCAAAACGGGTGTTCAGATTTCGTGAGTTCTTTCGGGATTCGAGGCGTAGCTTCCGCTGTCAATTTTTTTTATTTTATAAATTTTGAATTTTAATTCGAAAATTTAGTAAATTTATATGGAATTAAATTCCATGATTTAAATTGATTATTTTGAATAAATTATGACTAGATTTGATGCGTTCGGACACGGATTCGCGAAATAAATTTTTATTCAAATCTTGAATTTTGCTGCGAAAGAGATAATTGTTGTGGTTAACCTTGACTTAAGAGAATAGAACCCTTGAATTATTTGTTCTGTGAATTATATGTGTACAACGTATCGGCAAGGTGACAGTTGGTATTAGAGTTGTTCGCCAGAAATTTATAGTGCATGGAGCCAACTTTAAAATCTTATATCTCACAATCTCTAAGGAATCTGAAAATTATCAAGACATTAAAGTTGTAGCCCTTTGATTCTAATTTCCATAAAGTTAAAAAATTTATCATTTGAACATTTGTATAGAAAGTTATGATGGATTAAATGAATGCTGGTAAAGCAGTTTCGCTAGAAATTTCTGATGCGTGGAGCCGATTTTGGAAGATTATATCACGTAATCTATAAGGAATTGGAAAATTATGAAAACATGAAATTGTAGACCTTCGATTCTAGTTTCCATAAAGTTAAACCATTTATCATTTAAACATTTATAAATAAAGTTATGATATATTGAAAAAAGGTCGGTGCTAGCAAGTTCTAGTGTGGACTTATAGTGACGGAAAATGGACTTGTAGTGACGGATGGAAAGAAACTTAGGGACAAAAAAAATGATAATTTCCATCATTTCGTCTTGGATTTTTGGAGCATGGTTCCTGTGCAGTTTTTGGGTAATTTTCACGAGAAAACATTGGGGGTAAGTGTTACTTATCCTATATTGATTATATTTCATGATTCCATACTCATTTACATCATGAATCTGTAAATTTATGGAAGAAAAATTAGATATTTATAAAATCGTCCAAAAATAAAAACCTAAGATTTGAAAGTCAATCGGATGTCAGAATTCAAATATTTTTGTATGGTTGAACTCGTATCGAAACGGGTATTCAGATTTCGTGAGTTCTTTCGGGATTCGAGACGTAGGTTCCGCTGCCAATTTTATTTATTTTATAAATTTTGAATTTTATTCCGAAAAGTTAGTAAATTTATATGGTATTAAATCCCACGATTTGTATTGATTATTTTGAATAAATTATGACTAGATTTGATGCTTTCGGACACGGATTCCCAAAATAATTTTTTATTGAAATCTTGAATTTGGCTACAAAACGAGATAATTGTCGTGGTTAACCTTGACTTAAGAGAATAGAACCCTTGAATTATTTGTTCTGTGAATTACATGTGTACAACGTAGTGGCAAGGTGACAGTTGGTATCAAAGTTGTTCGCCAGAATTTTTTAGTGCATGGAGCCAACTTTAAAAGCTTATGTCTCACAATGTGTAAGGAATCTGAAAATTATTAAGCCATGAAAGTTGTAGCCCTTTGATTCTAATTTCTAGAAAGTTAAACAATTTATCATTTGAACATTTGTATAGAAAGTTATGATGGATTAAATGAAGGCTGGTAAAGCAGCTTTGCTAGAAATTTCTGATGCGTGGAGCCGACTTTGGAAGATTATATCACGTAATCTATAAGGAATCAGAAAATTATGAAAACATGGAAGTTGTAGATCTTCGATTCTAGTTTCCATAAAGTTAAACCATATATCATTTAAATATTTATAAATAAAGTTATAATCGATTGAAGAAAGGTCGGTGCTAGCAAGTTCTAGTGTGGACTTATAGTGATGGAAAATGGACTTTTAGTGACGGATGGGAAGAAACTTAGGGACAAAATATGGTAATTTCCATCATTTTGTTTTGGATTTTTGGAGCACGGTTCTTGTGCAGTTTTTGGGTGATTTTCACGGAAAATATTGGGGTAAGTGTTCCTTATCCTATATTGATTATATTTCATGATTCCATACTCATTTATATAATGAATTCGTGAACTTATGTAAGAAAAATAAGATTTTTTATAAAATCCAAAATTTTGAATAAAATCCTTATCTGCTGTCAAAGTTTTTAATAAATTTTGAATTTTGATCCAGAAAATTCATAAATTTATATGGAATTAAATTCCACGATTTGTATTGAGTATGTTGAATTGATTATGACTAGATTTGATATTTTTGGACGCGGATTCACGAAACAAAATTTTATTGGAATCTTAAATTTGGTTGCCAAGCGAGGTAAGTATCGTGGTTAACCTTGAATTAAGGGAATAAAACCCTTGAATTATTTGTTATGTGAATTCCATGTGTAAAACGTATTGGCAAGGTGACAGTTGATATCAGAGCTGTTCGCCAAAAATTTCTTGTGCATTGAGCCAACTTTAGAAGCTTTTATCTCAAACTCTATAAGGAATCTAAAATTTATCAGAACATGAAAGTTGTAGTCCTTTGATTCTAATTTTAAAAAATTTAAACCATTCATTATTTAGACATTTGTACATAAAGTTATGATCCATTGAATAAAGGCTGGTGCAAGCAAGTTCTAATGTGGACTTTTAGTGACGGAAATGGATTTTTAGTGACGGATCATTTCATTTTGGATATTTGGAGCACGGTTATGGGCTATTATTGGGCAATTTTCACGAGAAAATATTGGGATAAGTGTTACTTATCCTATATTGATTATATTTTACGATTTCATGCTCATTTACATTATGAATCCGTGAATTTATGGAAGAAAAATCAGATTTTTATAAAATCGTCCAAAAATAAAAATCTAATATTTGAAAGTCAATCCGATGCCGGAATTTGATAATTTTTGTATGGTTGAACTCGTATCGAAATGGATGTTCAGATTTCGCGAGTCTTTCGGGATTCGAGACGTAGGTCCCATTGTCAATTCTTTTAAATAAATTCTAAATTTTAATTCGAAATATAAGTAAATTAATATGGAATTAAATCCCACGATTTGTATTGAGTATATTGAATAAATTATGACTAGATATGAGGCTTTCAAACACGGATTCGCAAAGCAAAAGTTTATTGTTATTTTGAATTTGGTTGCGAAGCGAGGTAAGTGTTGTGGTTAACCTTGACTTGAGGGAATAGAAACCTTGAATTATTTTTTATTTGAATTTCATGTGTACAACTTATAGGCAAGGTGACAATTGGTATTAGAGCTGTTCGCCATTAATTTCTGGTGCATGGAGCCAATTTGGAAGCCTATATTTCGCAATCTGTAATGAATATGAAAATTATTAAAACATTAAAGTTGTAGCCCTTTGATTCTAATTTCCAAAGACATAAATTATTCATCGTTTGGACATTTGTACAGAAAGTTATGATAGATTGAATGAAGTTTAGTAAATCAATTTTGCTAGATATTTATGATGCGTGGAGCTGACTTTGGAAACTTATATCTCGTAATGTATAAGGAATCAAAAAATTATCAAAACATGAAAGTTGTAGCCCCTTGATTCTAGTTACAGAAAGTTAAACCATTCATTATTTACACATTTGTGCATAAAGTTATAATTGATTGAATAAACGTTGCTGCAAGCAAGTTTTAGTGTGGACTTTTAGTGACGGAAAATGAACTTTTAGTGTCGGATGGGCAGAAACTTAAGGACCAAAAATGGTCATTTCCTTCATTTCATTTTGGATTTTGGAGCACGATTATGGGTTATTTTTGAGTAATTTTCACGAGAAAATATTGGGGTAAGTGTTACTTATCCTGTCATGACCTAAAATCTACTACGGGTCGTGATGGTGCCGGATATCGCTGTCAGGTAAGCCAACCCAAATACTTAATTAAATTATTATCTCAAAAATTTTGAAAACTAATATTTTCCTTCAATCCAGATTGTAAAAGATAATCATTACAAAAATAAGTAAAATAATATTTACAGGTAAGTATAGAATACCCCATATCCATCTCAGAACCCGGTGTCACAAGTGCATGAACAATTTCTAAGAAGTAATGTAATACAACCATCTGGAGGAGACTCTACTGGCTGCGGGTTGTCCCGAGAAGTGCAGCTCACCCAAGTCTCCGCATCAACCATGCTGCTATGCCGCTAAGCCACTAGCCACATATGAACCTGTGCAACAAAATTGCACATCAAGTGTAGTATGAGTACGAAAATAACGTGTACCCAATGAGTATCCCGTCTAATCTCGAAGCAGTAGAGACGAGAGGTTGACTTCGACACTTACTAGTGGTCCAATAATAATATTATTAATGCGATGAATCATAGATTTATTAACAATAGTGAATTCAGATAAGTCACGAAACAAGTAAAAGTTCCTTTTTATTAAAAATCTCCGGATTCGTAATTCATTAATTAACAATTATCTCAAGTCGGGGAGAGCAGATATCAATATCAATAAATCTCAAGGCAAACAATACAAGCATGCACAACTTATGCCGAGGTCGTATGGCCTGATCCAACATAAATGTACAATGTGCACTGCCGAGGGTCGAACGACGCAAACTATAGATGCATCTATTACCCCGCTAGCTAACCATACATGCGATGTAGTCAAATTTAAATAAACGATCGTCCTACTCGCGAACCTTACATGCGAGGTAGGTACACATAGAGATACATGCTCAAACAGCAAATTAAGAATATTTCGGGGAACATTTATCCAAATAAAAGCCAATTCTCTTTTATTGATTTAAGAAAACGAAATTTAATCCTCTTAGAAATTCATTTACCAATTCGATAGAATTTAAGAAATTCAACTATCAATAAGATCACAGATATTCCAAATATAGCATGCTTTTAGGTCCTTGACTACCCGGACTTATACATATTAGTAGCTACGCACGGAATCTCATCACCTCATGTGTACGTAGCCCCTACAAATAGGAGCATATAATCAATTATTTCACCTAGGGGGACAATTCCCTCTTACAAGGTTAGAAAGGAGACTCATATCGCTCCAAAGCGTATTTCCACTACCAAGAACGAGCTCAAACTCTTAATTTGGAGCCGAACGATCCAAAACTAGATAAACATGGTAAGAACTAGTCAATCCAAGTTCACAAGATCGCATTCTAACTATTTAAGAAATTCCCCAACCTTAAACACAAGTTTCCTAAAATCCGACCCGGGCCCACGTGCCTGAATTCTGAAATTTTTCGAAGAAAGTTGTTCTTTATAACCTAAGGATCAAGAATATATGATTTCTACTTCATTCCATAAGAAATTTCGTGGTTGGATCTTGTTTTCAACAAAACCCTAGGTTTTACTCTATTCCCATGATTTTGACTAATTTTTATGTGTCAAGTATTAAACTCACATTAATTATAAATAACTTACCTCAAAGTGCTAGACAAAATCATCCGTCCAAGAGCTCCAAAATCGCCGAAGAAATGAGTGAAAATGAGTGAAAATAGCCTAGAGCCCAAATAAATGAAGGCCACTGCCTTCTGCGATTTCTGCATGTGCGGTCCTGGGCCGCACCTGCGACCACCCCTTCTTTGGAAAGAAAACCACTTCTACGGTCTGGACCGCTTCTGCGGACAAGCCCACCGCTTCTGCGGATATATGGCGGCATCTGCGGTCTTGGGCTGCCTGGCCTTGGGCTGCTTCTGCGATAGATGAACCGCTTCTGCGGTCTTGCACCTGCTGTTTAGGAACCGCAGGTGCGGTTATGACAGCAACCAGCAGCTTCAGCCTTTCCAAAATTTCTAAATTTGATCCGTTAACCACCCGAAAGCCAACCGAGGCCCCCGGGACCCCAACCAATCATACCAACCAGTCCCAAAACACATTACGAACTTGCTCGAGGCCTCAAATCATATCAAACAACACTAAATTCATGAATCGACCTCCAATCCAAGCTTTATGAACTTTAAAATCTCAAACTTCTACTTTCGATGTCTAAACCTATCAAATCATGGCCGATTGACTTCAAATTTTATACACAAGTCATATTCAACATATTACAGACATACTCTAACTTTCGGAATCAAATTCCGACCCCGATATCAAAAAGTTCACTTCCGGTCAAACTTCTCAAAAACCTTCAAATTTCTATCTTTAGCCAATTGACTCCAAACTGACCCACGGACCTCCGAATTCACTTCCGATCGCGCTCCCAACTCCAGAATCACCATATGGTGCTACTCCCAGACTCGAAATACCAAACGGACATTGATAACACTAAAATTCTCTTCAATCCAAACTTATAAAATTTCTTCCAAAATGCTAACTTCCACAATATACGCCAAAATGTTCTCGCATCCAAAACCTGACCCGGACATACGCTGAAGTCCGAAATCATTATACAAACCTGCTGGAACCTTTGAATCCTGATTCGTAGGTCATTTACTCAAAAATATGATCTTAGATAATTCTTTCAACTTTAAGCTTCTGAAATTTCTTTCCAAATCAACTTCGAACTTCCCGAAGTTCAATTCCGACCACACGTGGAAGTCATAATACCTGAAATGAAGTTGTTCATGGCCTTAAACTACTGAACGGTGCACTCGAGCTCAAATGACCGGTCAGGTCATTACATTCTCCCTCACTTAAACATACGTTCGTCCTCGAACGTGCAAAGAACTGTGCTGTCATGTGTACAACTTATAGACAAGGTGATAGTTGGTATTAGAGCTGTTCACCAAAATTTTCTGGTGCGTGAAGCCAACTTTAAAAGCTTATATTTCGCAATCTATAATGAATCTGAAAATTATCAAAACATAAAAGTTGTAGCCCTTTGACTCTAATTTTCAAAAAGCTAAACTATTCATAATTTGGATATTTGTACAAAAAGTTCTGATGGATTGAACAAAGGCTAGTAAAGTAGTTTTGCTAGATATTTCTGATGCGTGGAGCTGACTTTGGAAACTTATATCCCGTAACCTATAAAGAATCTAAAAATTATCAAAACATAAAAGTTGTAGCCTCTTGATTCTAGTTACAGAAAGTTAAACCATTCATCATTTAGACATTTGTACATAAAGTTATAATCGATTGAATAAAGGTTGTTGCAAGCAAGTTCTAGTGTGGATTTTTAGTGACGAAAAATGGACTTTTAGTGTCGGATGGGCAGAAACATAAGGACCAAAAATGATCATTTCCTTCATTTCATTTTGGATTTTTGGAGCACGGTTATAGGCTATTTTTGGACGATTTTCACGAGAAAACATTGGGGTAAGTGTTACTTATCCTATATTGATTATATTTCATGATTCCATACTCATTTACATCATGAATCCGTGAATTTATGGAAGAAAAATCAGATTTTTCTAAAATCGTTCAAAAGTAAAAATCTAATATTTGAAAGTCAATCCGATGTCGAAATTTGATAAATTTTTGTACGGTTGAACTCGTATCGAAACGGGTGTTCAGATTTCATGAGTTCTTTCGAGATTCGAGAAGTAGGTCTTGCTGTCAATTTTTTTAATAAATTTCAAATTTTAATCTGGAAACTTAGTAAATTTATATGGAATTAAATCCCGCCATTTGTATTTAGTGTATTGATTTAATTACGACTAGATTTGGCTTTCGGACACTGATTTGCGAAACAAAATTTTATTGGAATCTTGAATTTGGTTGCGAAGCGAGGTAATTGTCGTGGTTAACCTTGACGTAAGGGAATAGAACCCTTGAATTATTTGTTCTATGAATTACATGTGTACAACGTATCGGCAAGGTGACAATTAGTATCAGAGCTGTTTGCCAGAAATTTCTAGTGCATGGAGCCAACTTTGGAAGCTAATGTTTCCCAATCTGTAAGGAATCTGAAAATTATCAAAACATGAAAGTTGTAGCCCTTTGTGACGATCTGTCCGGTCTTCTTAAGAATTAATGCCTGAACCCCTATTAACTGCTTTCTCCAAGTTTATTTCAATTTTTTTGATTTGCCGGGATATTCGGTATTAAGTTTTGGAGAGTTTTGGGACACTTAGTCCCTAAATGAGAGCTTAAGTGTGGGAAAGATGACCGTTGTCGGAACAGTGTGAAGACGATGTCGGAATGGAAATCCGACGGTTTCGCTAGCTTTGATTGATGATTTCGGGGTTAGGAGCATCTTTGGATTGTATTTTAGAGGCCCGTAGCTAATTTAGGCATGAAATACTGAAAGTTGAATTTTTTAAGTTTCCGGTTTGATACTGAGATTTTGATCCGAAGGTCGGAATGGAATTTCCCGAGTTGCAGTAGTTCCGTCATGTCATTTGGGACATGTGTGAAACTTTCAAGTCATTCGGACGTGATTTGGTTGGTTTTTTAATCAAAAGCGGAATTCGGAGGATTTTTAGAAACTTAAGCTTGAATCCGATGTGTTTTGGTTATTTTGATGTTTTTTGGAGTGTTTTGAAGATTGGTACAAGTTTGAATAAGGTATTAGGTGATGTTTGTACTTTTGGTCGAGGTCCCGGGGACCTTGGGGGTGATTATAGATGGTTAACGGGGAGTTGAGGAAGTGTTGCAACTGTTGTATTTTTTTGTTGCTTGTGGTATTTTCGCATCTGCTGTTTGGGAAGATGGGGTGCCGCAGAAGTGGCTAGAGAGTTGTAGAAGCAGATTCTTGGCTTTTCCTTCAGGTTCCGCATATGCAGAAGAACACCGCAGAATTGGTGGCGCATCTGCGGAAGGGCAACCGCAGATGCGGTTTCTGGTCATCTAAAGGAAAGTCGCAGATGCGACGTGATTTCTGCAGAAGCCGGACCGCTTCAGGGCCGCATATGTGGAATTAGCTGGGCAGAACATATAAATAGTTGCCTTCACGAAATTGAGCCATTCTTTCACAATTTTCATCCAGGTTTGAAGCTTTTGAGAGAGATTTTTGAGGAAAACAAAGGGGAATCACTTGGAGGTAACGTCCTTGATTTCATAAATCATTTTTAAGTGATTCAAAAACTAATTAGTGATGAAATTTTGGGAAAAATGGGTAATTAGGGCTTGAGTTTAAGAGGCCTTTAAACGAGGATTTAAGGGGTCATTTGGATCCCTATTTCAGTGTTTTTGTTATGTATAGACTCGTGAGAGTACAAGGTTTATAAAAATATAAATTTTACCCGATTCCGAGATGTGGGCCTTAGGGGAATTTTGGTCATTTTACTTAATTTCGCGTATTAGCTTAGAATTTAATTATAGAATCAGTTACTTGAGGTGTTATTTACAATATACAATTGAATTGAATAGATTTGGGCCATTTGGAGTCGGATACTCGTGGCAAAGGCGTGGTTTGAGGTAAGTGACTTGTCTAACCTTGTGTGGGGGACCTTCCCCTTAGGATATGATATTTGATAGTTGAAATGCCTTGTACGTGATGTGACGAGCGCGTACTTGAGCTAATTGTTAAAAATTTGGTTTTACTTTAAGTATCTAAACTGAGTTTCTTTCTCTCTTGTTTTATTATATATGTAAACTTAGCCTGTTGCTTGTTAGAAAAGTATGCTTAGTTGACTTAATTGCCTATTTGCTTAAACTGCCTTAATTCCATTACGTGAAGCATGTTAGGCTACAATTTACCGTTTACTTGTACGAAGTTGGCATTTAGTTTAATATATTTGTGTTTCTGCTATGTACTTTTAATTTGGGACTACGGGACGGCATCTCGGGAGATCCCCTGCACGAAATTATGATCTGGAATGAGGTGCAGGATACCAAGAGATTCTTGTCACGTATATTGTGGATACCGAGAGATCGTCGGGATACCAAGAGATCTATGGTATATATTGAGGATACCAAGAGATGCTCGAGATACCAACAGATCCCTAGTGTATATAAATGAGGATACCAAGAGATCCTCGGGATTCCAAGAGATCCCCGGTTATTATCCTTGTTGTGAGTGGCATTTCCTTGTGTTTGCCTTTATTCTATTTCCGTTATTGCACTCTTATTATGCTGTATAGATTCCTACCATTGATTCTCAATTTCACTGCTTATTTTATCCGGTCACTTGATTATTTATTTAACCTCAGTAGGGCCCTGATATTCCTCATCACTACTCAACCGAGGTTAGGCTTGGCACTTACTAAGTACCATTCTGGTTTACTCAGCCTCTTCTGCACAAGTTTTTCATGTGCAGACCCAGGTACCGCTGATCAGTCCTATCATCCTTGAGGGAGGTGACTACTTAGAGACTACGAGGTACATCTACCACGTCCGTAGACCAAGGAGCCCATTTCTAATCCTGCTTTAGTATTTAGTCCTTCTGTACTTTTCTGTTTGTTATAAATTCCGGAGTTAGAGCTATGTAACATTCATCTTAGCTTGTGATTCGTGGGGTTCCGGGACTTGGATATAGATATTGGTTTTGAGAGACATATATATATATATATATATATATATCCCCAACCCCGGTCGTGAGGGCGCCCGACACACTACTAGGCAAGCCCGACCAATTTAACCACCTTAATCATTTTTATATAGTTCATGATTTAATTAACACAAATAAATTACTAAGTCATAATACTGGAAATCTGAAATAGAGTTAAAACATGCAAAATCCCAAATATCAATACTACTACACAGCCCAAAAAGATCCGGTGTCACAAGTCTGAGCCTCTAATACAGGTTTGTCAACCTAATACGTAACATCCTAGAGAATACGGATTAAAAATAAAAGATAGAAGGGAAAGATTAGGGATGCAGACGCCATTGCAGCTACCTCGATGCTCCCGGGAATATGCTGCTCAGCAGAGAAGTCCTCACTCAGCCTCAGATGCACCTGGATCTGCACGCAAGGTGCAGGGAGT
>MU747453.1:0-15104 GCA_026770625.1 Nicotiana glauca | reverse complement strand
GAGTTAAACACTGTCTCGAAATGATTAGTAAATTTCTAAGGTTTTAAATCACTTAAACTACAATACCTGTTAAATGGGACCGAAAATGATAAACTTGACTGTGCCCGTGTGGCTTGCATGCATATATAACTGGACTGATTGTGGATCGGGCTGCACGCCGCAGCGAATGCTATGATTATATTACGCTTGGGCTGTAGGAGCCCCTCCGGAGTCTGTACACACCCCCAGTGAGCGTCGTCGACGTTAAATGGATCGGGCTACGTGCCGTAGCGGTCATGTGCATTGCATTGCATTCATGCATTGTTATTTACTGGTTCTACCTGTCATTCCCTGTTGTTGTTCCATTGATGAATGTGTAGACAAATTTGTTATAGCTTTGCATTGTGCTATATTTGGGATTTCTTACTGTCAGATATTATACATGCCTATTACCACTGAGTTGGAAGTACCCACTTTACTCCCTGCGCCTTGTGTGCAGATTAAGGTACTTCGGGAGCCTAGTTGAGCTAGTTGCAGTTTCCAGAGTTTTCAGGAGTTGTCGAGGTAGCTGTTTGACATCCGCAGGACCCGCCTCCTCCCCTATCCTTTTATCCTTTCAGCATTTTAGAACATGGTTATTGTTGAGGGTTCTTGACTATGTATTATTTAGAGGCTCTAGACTCATGACCCCCAGGTCTTTGGGAGTTACAGTTCATGTTAGTATTTCGTATTATTTTATTTGAGTATCTCAACTATGAGTACTGATATTTGACTTAAGTATTTAATTAAATAGTTTTGAGCTTCATGCTCGGTTGAGAGAGAGTGAATGGTCGGGCTTGCCTAGCATTAGTGTTGGGCGCCATCACGACCGGGTTTGGGGTCGTGACAAAACTACAAGTAAACTACAATTTGCCTACAATTTATCTACAATCTGGAGACACTGTATATTTAAATATTTTTTTCCTGCACCAAATAAAGAACTTATAGTCAAATTGTAGATATATGTAGTGAATTTGTAGATAATATCATAAAACTAAAATTCTAAGCATTTTCACATTGATCTAATGTGAATATGAAACATGAAACTCCAAAATCAGTCGGAAAAAGGCGTTCAACTTCTACTAATTCAATTATCAGTCCAAAACTAGCGATGGAGTCGCGGAAGGTCCTAAGAATACCGAAGTTGTTTCTAGAAAAAAGAAGCACATAGGTCATAATGTTTCTTTGGTTGTGCAATCAAAAAAGAGAAGGGCAGATAAGGGGAAACGCCAATGTCCTGGTTCGTCAAAATTGAATGTATAACAATGTAGGATATAACTGACGATAACGATTTTTGCTATAACTTTTTGTTATATACATGAATTATGCACTTTATAACTTTATAGTATATACATGAATTATACACTATTCATACATTATTAATTTGTGATTGTTAATTAACTTATTTTTATTTTTATTCAGCTTTGGGACTTTTATAATTCTCGTGAGGATCATTTTCATGTCAGAGTAAGTTCACACACGAATGTGAAAGCTATTGAATTTTTGAAAGAAAAATTGACCTATATGCAATTAGATATGTTCCGTAAAACATGCTAGGGGTGTGCACTCGATTTATCGATTCGATTTTGACCCTTATCGATAATTACTTATCGATTATCGATTTGTACATATGCTTATCGTTATCATTTCAATAAGGTTTCGATTTTTTCTATTTTGATTTCGATTTCGATAACAAATAATCGATTCGATTTATCGATAAACCGATTCGAATGCACATCCCTAGAACATGCTTGGGGCAATTTTTGGATCTTCCTAAAGTTGTCATTCAAAACCAGTTGATTCACTCATTGTTGTTGCGAGAGGTTGTATCAGGTAGAACCGTATAAGTGAAGAGATTTGGGTCTAAGTTGGCAAGACTAAGTTGCAACTTGGGCTTATGGAGTTGGGTCTCATGACTGGCAGGACTAAGGTACCTTATTGAAACCAGAAAGTACTGATTTGAAGGGTTTTCCACGTTAAAATTTGGTGTTCTTTATCTTCTTTATTTTCGGGTTTGCCTCTTCTTCGACATAATAGTGGTATCAGAGCCTTGGTTATTTATCCGGGTTGCTACGGAATGGAGGCGAATATGAGCAAGATGGTATGTTTAAATGGGAGAAATTATAATGTTTGGAAAAATAAGATGAAAGACTTGTTGTTCATGAAAAAGATGCATCTACCCGTTTTTTCATCTTATAAACCCGATAGTATATCCGATGAAGATTGGGATTTCGAGCACCAACAAGTATGTGGATATATACAACGATGGGTTGAAGATAATATTCGCAACCATATTGTGAACGAGATACATGCGAGATCATTGTGGGAAAAGCTAGAGACTCGTTACGCTTCAAAAACAGGGAATAACAAATTATTTCAGCTAAAGCAATTTATGACCTTTAAATACAAGGACGACAGCACTATCCTTGATCAAATAATTTTCAGGGCATCCTTGATCAGCTATCTGGAATGGGAATTAATTTTGATGATGAGATACAAAGAGTTTGGCTTCTTAATACTCAGCCAGACTCTTGGGAAACTCTTCGTGTTTCTTTGACAAATTAATCTCCTGTAGGTAAGGTAACCACAGAATATGCCAAGAGTGGTGTGTTGAATGAGGAAGTGAGGAGAAAATCTCAGAGTTCTTCCTCGCAAGTAGATATCTTGATTACAGAAGATCGGGGGAGAGATAGAACAAGAGGCTCAAGGAATAGAGGTAAAAGTAGAAGTAAGTCAAGGTCCAAATACTATAATATTATATGCAACCACTGTGGCAAGAAAGGACACATCAAAAGGTTTTGCCGCAAGTTGAATCAAGACACTAGAGAAGGAAAAAAAGCTAAAAATAACGAGAACAATGTTGTTGTAATTGTTAGAGATGACCTTCTTTTTGCTTATGATGAAAACGTCATCAATTTGGTATCCCATGAGACGATCTGGATAGTAGATTCTGGAGCTACCTTACATGTCACACCAAGAAAAGATTTTTTTCTCATCTTATACTCATGTTGATTCTGGAGTGTTAAAGATCGGCAATGCCAGTGAAGTTAAGGTGTTTGGTGTTGGCACAGTTTGTTTGAAAATAAATAATGGTTAAACGTTAGTTCTTCAAGATGTCAAGCATGCTCCAGACTTTCCTTTCAATTTGACCTCCGCAAAAATATTAGACGATGAAGGTTATCATAATGCTCTCTTTAATGGCTAGTGGAAGCTCACCAAGTGCTCGCTAGTAGTGGCTTGTAGAGTCAAGTCTGGCCAATTATATGTGATACAAAGCTCTATTCTTAATGACTCCGTAAATCTAGTGGAAAGTGATACTTTATCAGAATTGTGGCACCGAAGACTTATGAGCGAGAGGGGGATTACGTGTTTGGCTAAGAAAAATTTGCTTTCTAGAGTGAAACAAGCAAAGCTGAAAAGGTGTATCCATTGTTTAGCTGGCAAACAAAAAAGGGTTTCTTTTAATAGTCATCCTCCCTCAAGAAAGCTTGATTTATTGGAGCTAGTACACTCTGATTTGTGTGGTCCTTTTAAAGTAAATTCAAAAGGTGGTGCGCTTTACTTTGTGACCTTCATTGATGATCATTCTCATAAGATCTGGGTGTATCCCTTAAAATCTAAAGATCAAGCACTTAGGGTGTTTAAGGAATTTCAAGCTTTAGCTAAGAGACAGACGAGGAAGAAATTAAAATATATTCACACTGACAATAGTGGTGAATATTGTGGTCCCTTTGATAACTATTGCAAGAAAAAAGGAATTCGTTATTCGAAAATTCCGCCAAAGACACCTCAATTGAATGGTTTGGTAGAGAGGATGAATAGAACTCTAGTTGAGAGAGTTAGATGCTTACTTTCAGAGGCTAAACTTTCAAATACATTTTGGGCGGAAGCACTTAACACTGTTGCCTATGTTATCAATTGTCTCCTGCAGTTTCTTTGGATGGTGATGTCCTAGACAGATTTTGGTTTGCCAAAGATTTTTCTTATGATCACCTGAGAGTTTTTGCGTGTAAAGCTTGTGTGCATGTTCCTAAAGATGAGAGATCAAAACTGGATGTCAAAACTAAGCAGTGCATCTTTATCGATTATGGTCAAGATGAGTTTGGGTATCGTTTTTATGATCCAATTGACAATAAAATTATTAGAAGTCGTGATGCAATATTCTTTGAAGACCAAACTATTGAAGATATCGACAAAACTGAGAAGATAGATTCTCAGAGTAATGAGAGCTTAGTTGATATTGATCCAGTTTCAATTACTAAGGCACCTATTGCACATGAAGGAACCCAAGACAATGATGGAGATGGTGATCAAAATCAAAATGACCATCATGGTGTAGATGATATGGATGCTCCAGTTGATGAAGTTGTGGTTGATCAGCAACCAATTCCTGCACAGGTAACTACTTCGAATGCTCCTGAAACCTCTCTTAGAAGATCTACAAGAGAGAAGCAAAAATCCATGCGCTATCCTCCTGATGAATATGTACTTTTTACTGACATAGGAGAACCTGAGAATTATGATGAAGCCATGCAAGATACTCACAAAGATCAGTGGATCGAAGCGATGGAAGATGATATGAAGTCACTCTATGAGAATGGCACATATGAGTTAGTAAAATTGTCGAAAGGTAAGAGAGATTTATCTAACAAATGGATAATTAGAATAAAGCAAGATAATCATACCTCTGCGCCTAGATACAAAGCGAGGTTAGTTGTTAAAGGTTTTGGCCAGAAGAAGGGAGTTGACTTTGATGAAATTTTATCCCCTGTTATGAAGATGTCTCTTATCCGTGTGGTTCTAGGCTTAGCTGCAAGTCTAGATTTGGAGGTTGAGCAGATGGATGTCAAGACTGCTTTTCTTCATGGTGATTTAGATGAGGAGATTTATGTGGAGCGACATGATGGTTTTGTAACTAAAGGAAAAGAAAATTATGTCTGCAAATTGAAAAAGAGCATGTATGGATTGAAACAAGCTCCAAGGCAATGGTATTTGAAGTTTGAATCTGTCATAGAAGAACAAGGGTACAAGAAAACTTCTTCAGACCACTATGTATTCTTCCAAAAGTTCTCTGATGATGATTTTATTATTTTATTTCTTTATGTGGATGGCATGCTTATTGTTGGCAAGAATAAATCCAGAATTACAGTCCTTAAGAGGCAGTTGAGCAAATCGTTTGCGATGAAGGACTTGGGGCCAGCAAAGAAAATCTTGGGCATTCAAATCCACTGGCACAGAGATAGAAATGAGTCATTTCTGTCCCAAAAGCAATACATTGAGAAGGTACTCAAGAGGTTCAATATGACAGATGCAAAAGTGGTTAGTACTCCTCTTGCAAAATACTTCAAATTGAGTATTAGTTAGAGTCCATCTACTGATGAAGAGAAAAAGGAGATGTCTCATATTCCTTACTCTTCTGTCGTTGGCAGCTTGATGTATGCTATGGTTTGCACTACACCAAATATTGCTCATGCCGTTGGTACTGTTAGTAAATTCCTTTCTAATCCTGGAAAAGAACTTTGGGATGCAGTAAAATGGATATTAAGGTATTTGAAAGGTACTGCAGATTTGAAGCTGTGCTTTGGCAATGGCAAGCCTGAACTTGTTTGTTACACAGACTCTGATTTAGGAGGCAATCTTGATAATTCAAGGTCCACTTCCGGTTATTTGATCACTTTTGCAGAGAGAGCTGTTTCTTGGCAATCTAGACTACAGAAGTGCATAGCTCTATCCACCATAAAAGCCGAATATATTATTGTCACAGAAGGTGCCAAAGAACTATTATGGATGAAGAAGTTTATTAATGATCTTGGCTTTGAGCAGCAAATGTACATCTTATTTGGTGATAATCAAAGTGTTATCTGTCTTACCAAGAACTCCACTTTTCATTATAAGACCAAACATATAAATAGAAAGTATCATTGGATAAGAATGGCCATGGAAGAGAAATTATTTGAGGTTGAGAAGGTACACACTGATGAAAATCCTTCGGATATGCTGACAAAGGCGGTGGTTGCAGATAAACATAAATTTTGTAGAAAATTGACAAGCATGAAGCATGTTAATAGTTCCTCTACTTGAAGACACATTTGGCCCCTTGGTTGGAGGTTTGCTAGGCACATTCCCATGTTGTCCAGCCAAAGGCCCAATGGCCTAATCCTATTCTCTTTTGGTTTCTATTCCTATTTGAAATTGGATTTAGTTTATTCCTATTTTGAGTGGGTTTTGGCTTTAAGAGAAAGCACCACTCATGATCTATAAATAGGACAATCTTGGAGAATTATTCTATGCTCATTGATACAAGTCTTTGAAAGACTTAAGCACATAAGAGTGGTTTTTGAGAGAGCTTTCGTCAAGAGAGAAGAGAGAAGAAAAATATTTGTTTTGCTGCAGATTTTTATTCTGACCAGCTAACATTCAAATTACGTTTACTAATTCGTTAACCGTTGGATCGGGCTAAAATTTTGACTTGAGTATTTCTAACATCTTGATATTGAATTTGAACGGTGAAGATCGTATTTTAAAACTCGTAGAATCTGATTTCGAGCCTCGAACAGTAGCTTTATTTTTGTGGATTCTTCTCTTTCTTCAATTGATTAGTTGTAGTTCTTGTTGCTATTGTTGCTCCGTGTTTGGCACTTGTTGTGTAGCCAATTTGGAGAACTTTTGTAATCCTCTTATTATTATAGTGGAGCTTTTTAGATCTTTGTGATCTCGTGGTTCTTACCTTCGATTTGAAAGGTTTTCCACGTTAAAATTTGATGTTCTTTATCTTCTTTATTTTCGGATTTGCCTCTTCCTTGACATAACATATACAACCATCTTTGGTTGAATATGGAGAAAGATTAAAAATTACTCTTTATAGTTTTACATTAGTTTAGCCACGGGTATAATTCACGAATAACCATACCAGCAATCTAACTATTCAATAAAATTTAATAATTTATATCAATATTTGTCCACTTTATCCACCTTGCTAATAGAGTCAAAATCAGGAAACAGTGATTGGATACTGGAGTTTGAAGTCCAAAATAGAAAGAAAAAATAGCTATAGTTATGAGCACTATGTAATCATTTTCATTTATTTGTGTACAGCCGTTGTACAAAAAAAATATCATAATCTGACAGAAAGTTCTAAGAGAAATAAAAACTAACAGAAAGTTCTAAGAGAAATAAAAACTAACCTGTTGCATCTTGTGTACATGCAGTAATCACTGTTCCCCTGTATGTATGTTGATTTTTGAAAGCTACCATCAACTACCACAAATGGTCTGCAACAATACCAACCCCTTATTGAAGCGTACAATGCTACATACATGTACATGAAGTATCTGTCCTCTGATTTATGTATCTTAGTCACTGATCTCGGATTTGTGCGCTTCAGCTTAATTACCAATGGCCAATCAAACTTTCTGACTATAAAAAGTCTTGATGAATTCAAGCTTGAAGACTTAAAACACCATGCACAACTGCTTTCGATGCATACAAGCGAATACCTGTTGATATTGAGTTCATGTTTTAGTTATCGAATTTTTAGTTTAAATAATAATTACATCTCATATATACAACAATATCATTTACACAATAATTCTACACAGTTAAACACATTATACATGTAAACAAATTTAGTTATCGAATTCATTTGTAAACGTAAAGGTTCAGCTGTCGAGAGCTAACCATAATGTGCTGGATTTATGCATAAATGAATCTGCTTCAGATATTTTACCATCTACATTAGTATCATTTATACACCAATTATAGGCAATTAAACATACATTATACACTCATTATGCAGTGATAATGAACTTTATACTGAATTATTCTTGAATTAAACAAAGTTATATATAAATTATAATCTCATCACATGCATCATACAACGGTTTGGAGCAACTAGTAGAATTTGGATTCTCCTTCAACGCAATACACAATGGGTATTGAGTGACGTCGGATTTCAATTTTATCAAATCATCGGTGGATATCTATCTATCTTTTATGGAGTATTTCAGTTCCACCGATAAATTTGGGCCGATTTTGAGTTGATTTCATCAACACTCTGAAAACCTACAATCTGCTCCGACCAGAACTCCATAAACGTTAAAATTGCAAAACTTGTTTTCACTATCCCACTCACCATTATACTGAATCAAAATTTTAACAGGTTCCCCCCAATTTGTATCAATTTTTTATGTGAATCGTGTAGATAATGTCCTCTTATCCCAGTTGTTGACATATCTTCTGTTGGACTCTTTTTTATTTATTTATCAGTAATAGGATTATATATACAGAGTTTAGCATATTACATATAGTATCACTGATATTTGGGTAGGGGTTTGGGTACACAGACCCCTCATTCAAAATGACATTGTCACTAGCAATATTTTGGTTACCTAGAGATCAAAGCATATTACAAACATTTATAGGTAAATTTTTTTATGAAATATAACCCCCGCTCATATCCTTGGTAAGCATTTTCTCTAAAAAAAAGGGCGATGTAGCAAATATCTTAATTTTTCCGGGCAAATATTGATTGTTTTTGTGATTTCTTGCATCCTTTTCTAGCGAATCCGCAACTGCATTCCCTTGCCTAAAATTATGCCAAAGTAGGAGGCCCTTCTTCTAGTGCATTAATGACCTGCAAGAGAGAATCAGATTATTTAGTATGGCATCGCCGTTTGTAATAGCCTTAATCACTTTTGTGGAGTCTGTTTTTACTTCCAACGAAAATAGATTGAACCTTATGCTAGTTGTATTCCTTCATGGAGTGCCTGCAATTCAATATGAAGTGGGCAAAGAGCATTACTGAATTTTTGGAATCTTATTATCCAATTCCCATTGTTATTTCTGAATATCCCGCCTAGACCACTTTTTAGATTTTCAAAAGCTCCACTAATATTAAAATTTAGCCAACCGTTTTGGGGTGCATGCCATTTGATGTTGATGGATCGCATGCTTGTGATGGGTTGATTTGTAAAGGTCAAGAAGTAGAATTCTAGGGCATGATTTGTGATTTTTAGGATAGATAGACTCAGAGTAGTATTGTTAATATTATTTTTATTCCTATTTATCCAAATTCCCCAAATTATGAACAGAAAAAGTTATTGCCAATTGATATAGGCGGAGCTGAAACTTGTTGTACGGTTTTTAGTTTCCAGCCGCAAGTGTTGGTTTGTTAAAGATGACACATTAATTCCTAGGTTGGTCCATAGGTTATGAACAATGGGGCATCTAAGAAAAATGTGACTAGGTGATCCCTCTTCGTTATGGCACATGGCACAACTATTATCAATATTAATGCCAATGTGATGTAAGTATTGGCGACTTGGATTTATGAAGACATTGTCAGAGGAAAAAACCTAATTTTATTAGGGCAGTTAAGCTTCCAGATGCACATGAAATTATTTTGATGAGGACTATCCTCTTGTATAGTTTTGGAGAATGATTTAGTAGTGAAACAACCATTGGAGTTGAGGGATCAAATTGGAGTGTCTTGTCTAGTATTTAAAGGCATCGAAATTTTTCTGATGTTTGCTTTACCTCCTTAGAAATTGTGAAGGATAATTTTGATAGGTTCCTATGATTATTGAAGAGAATATCCTTAATTTTCATGGTAGTTTCTTCTTGTTTAAGAGGACCTCCTATTGATTGTCTTAGGGTTTGTCAGTTTGGAATCCAATTGGAGTCCCAGAGATTGAGTTTCGAATTTTTGATGGGATTCCATATGATGCCTTTTGAGCAAATAGACCACCCTTTGAGGATACTTTTCCAAACAAAAAAATGTATTTTTTAGGAGTATTTTTTGCGTATTTTTCAACTAGGGTCCTAGACCATAGGGCGGTGGTGTTTCTCAAGAGTCTCCATGCAAGATTGGCTAGAGAAGTTAAGTTTTTATTTTTTCCTATTGTTATTCCTAGTCCCCCCCCCCCCCCCCCCCCTCTTTTGGTCTAGTAATATTGTTCCAGGTTATGTAATGAATCTTTTTTGATTCACTAGCGAATCCCCAGATAAAGTTTCTTTGAATGCGATCATTTTATTTTAATATTTATTAGGGAGGAGCGTATAGTGCATGGCATGACTTGGAATTGAGTTGAGAGTAGAACTAATGAGGGTATTTCTTCCTGCAATATTGAGAAAATTTGTTTTCCAGGAGGACAATTTCCTTTGCATGTTTTCTATAATATACTGGTAAGCTTTAGGAGTGGGGTGGTTATTTAGGATGGGTTATGACGTCCAAATCCACTACAAAAAATAAATAGACACGGTCGCATGCAATATAATTTACCCAACTATGAGTCGGGGTCGAATCCTACAGAGAACAATGTGTAGGCGATTAGGAATGTAAGAGAATTATCACTTGTTATGCAATGCCAAACACTTAGAATTGATTTGAGAAAATATTTATACCTAAATGCGAAAATATTAACTAACCTAGAAAGCAAGTAAAATGATCAATGGCTACAAGAATGAATAAATCGGGAATTACACTCAAGTAAAGATCCAATGTATTTTATGATTTTATAAGTGTGAGCGAGTTTATGTTAATTAGACATGGATAATAATTCTAATTAGCTTCTTTCGAAGACTAACAAGACTTCCTAATTGAATTATCCCTAAAACAATCAAGAGATTAAGCACACCGGAATGGCTACAAGTAGTTCAATCATATCACTAGGTAGAATCTATAAAATGAGGGTTAAAGCCTCAAGTTCTTGTTAATTAATCTTTTTCAACCCAAATTATCTTTTCCAAAATTAACTTGGAGTTAATGGATGAGTCTTGGGGTTAGCTAATCCCTTTGGAAACGTTAAAGAACAAGAATAATTAAAGAAACAACAACTCACTTCATAAATAAATAAAAATCATTTAATACATAAGCACAACAAGGTATTTAATATACACTTTAACTATGAATATTTTCATAAATAAGATTCAAGTGTTGGAAATAATACTACACACTTAAATATTCAATACAAAGCAAGAAAATGAAGAAATAAACATAAATGGGTAAGAAATCCTTAATCACAAGCTTGAAATCTTCAAAAACTCAAGTGTGTGTGCAGACCCTAGCTTCCACCTTGTTCTCCCTAGTCTTCAGAACTGAAAATAAGCCAAAAGATATTTACAAATGAGCTAGTTTGGGTATTAAATGGTTTGGGGCCAAAAAATATAAAATTTCAGAATTGCCCAGGTCTGATGCTCGATTTTCGCATTTGCGAACATAAGTTCGCAATTGCGAATTATGCTTATATTGCCTTCGCATTTGCGAAGACTGCCTAAATTGTCTTCCTTCGCAATTCCCATGCTTTACTTGCAATACCCATGACTGTTGGCTTCACAATTCCCAAGATATTGTCGCAATTGTGACGACTGAGGGCATTGCCCAGATTTTCCTCTTTTTAGCTTCTTTTTGACTTGTTTCACTTGGTTTCTTCAATATCATTTCTAAATCACATAGAACCTGTAATATAGAAGTAAATGACATTAAACACGTAATTTTATCACATCAATCATAGCAAAAATATAAGCTTAAAGACAAGATAAGTTGGTAAAATACCAACTTATCAAACCCCCAAACTTAAACTATTGTTTGTCCTCAAGCAATGAAAGCGACAAAATCTCTTTCTACGTATTTAACTCAACATCGCATCCTTATCATGCCAAGACAAAAAGGTCTATATAAGCACAAACGCATGACTTCGATTGGTACCAACAATTAAACCAATGCATATGAATTGCCGAACACTTTTCATGAACTTCATTATATTTCAAGTGCTCAAGCATTATGTACATCAAAGTAGTTGTACGCGGCAAAATCAAGAGACTTGATTTTTTGCTATTCGAGACATTTTGAAAGTTTTTCCCCGAGACCCCGAGGGTGGAAGGCCATGTTGAGTTCTTGACCTCAGGGCTCAGCGAGATCCAGCTAGAAGGAAGCAGGTTTGAAGCTGGGATAGAAGAGGAGACCCCTTATGCACATGGCTACAACTGACGAATCCGGCCTACCTAGAGCCTACCGTGAGGACTTGCGTCAAGCCATCCCATCTTTGTACTTTTGCAATTAATATACTTGTACTATACCGAGTCCCCTCGCCTATATAAGGGGGGCTCGTCCTACCTTGTAACGGACTGATGTTGCTCCACTTCTTCACTATGCAATAATCTCTCTATCTCTCTCTCTCTCTCTCTCTCTCTCTCTCTTTCTTCTAAGATATTTGTCTTCATTGACCCCGGGTCGCCTTATCACTTTATTGTTTCTTCACCTGTTCTTCATCATTTGGTTCAGAATCGGTAATATAGAGCTTTATTTATTTACATCCTTACTAGTTATCCCCTTCCCGAATATCCCCAACGAGCTCGAGATAGGCTCGAGGCCTAGTTTTGAGGTACCTTCTGGCCTACTATGCGCCCGGGAAACGCCCCCTTACTGGTTCGATTACTACTCTGACTAGCTCGATCTCTACCGCTTTACTTCGCATTTTAGCACTAACAATACCTCCGAACTAGCTCGGTAATAGATCACATATTTTTAGAATCCCATTTATAAATCTAATTGTTGTTACCATTTTTACGGTAAACAGTAACAAATTAAGTCATGACACTAAAGCTTCAAAATTTGCCTCTCTATCACAATTATCTTTCTTTGGTCATTCCTTCCAATTGAAAATGGTATAAAATTCACAACTCAAATCTCATGTGCCTCCTATTTAAGAGAGAATCCCACACTCATAAATCTTAATTCAAAACAAAAATGGGATATCAAATGGAAAGAATTAACTCTCTCTCACAAAGATGTTCAAATGCTTACAAGTGGTATCATAGGCTTGCGCTTCATGTATTTCTTCACTAATGTAGACAACTTGGTTCAAAATAAATTAGGACTTAAAGGGTTGTAATTTAGGATTTTGGTTAAATTAGGGCACAATTTTGGTTAGAGTGATTCAAAACCTCCCCAAGAACTACAAAATTTACAATCAAAGTCCACTTCCTTCAAAAACATTCTCCATCCTTTGTTCACTTTTCACTCCACACCTAATCTTTCCTTTATTCACAACTTCTTATCATTTTATTCTATTTTTCCCTTCCTTTTCAAAATCAAGGAAGGTTTTACTTTTTATCATTCATTTTTTTTCTACCGAAACCTTTTTAAACAACTTTCATATCACAACTTTTCCAACCTTCAACCCCAAACTTAGGAATTTAGCCTATGTTTACACTTTCAAACTACTTAGGGAGGAATGGTGGAAAAATCTAGATCAATAAAGAAAAAAGGATTAAAGCTTGTAACATGGTTGCCAAAGAATAAGGTTAAATGCTCAAAATGGGTTGACTAGGGAAAATATTCAAAGCAGAAAATTTAAGGCACAATAGTGTTCCAAGGACGGCCTAATATCATTTTTCAAACCAAGTTAGTCTATGATTTCGCCTTTAAGCACATTCCGAGCAAGTTTTAGACTACAAGTAATGCAAAAGAACTCACAATAAATCTCATCACACATGAACACTCAAGTGGAATACAAATCCAAAATCCAATTAAAACCAATGACTCAAAGAGGTTACATATAGCATAGGAAGCTATTTAGTGAACACTACTAGAAATCCACTTAAAAGCGACCGCAAAAAGCGACCAGCGTTGGTCGCTTTTTGGCTAAAAAGTGACCAAACGGACCTGGTAGCTATATTGATGGTCTTTTTTATTTAGGGACCAAAGTTGGTCGCTAATTAGCGACCAACTTTGGTATCTAAGCTAAATGGACCAAATATTCTGGATATTGACTATAGAGACCAACTTTGGTCACTTTATTAATTTAATAATATAAATTTGGCGACCAAAGTTGGTCTCAAATATAAAATATTTTTTTATTTATTTATTATTAATCATTAAAAAGCGACCAACTTTGGTCTCTAAATCAAATATTATATTTTAAAATCTGGAAACTAGAGACCAAAGTTAGTCACTTTTTTATTCAATTATTTATTTATTTTATTAAACTTGCGACCAACTTTGGTCCCGAAATACATGAATTTAATTTATTTTTTAAACTTTTGAGACCAGCTTTGGTCTCTATATCACCAGAAATTTTATTTTTTTAATGAAATAGCGACCAAGTTTGGTCGCTTTTTGTAGAAATCTGGGTAAATAGCGACCAACGTTGGTCGCTATTCTCCAGAAATTTATTTTTTTTAAAGTGAAAAGCGACCAAATAGAGACCAAAGTTGGTCGCTTTTCTATGTATTATTTTGGCAGAAATTGCTTGTTTTGGCAGCTACACCACCTGCCAGTCATACCAAAACCCTAACAAGCAACAACAATAACAATTCAAACAACAATTCCAATAAGAATACCAAACAACAACCCAACAACAACAACAACAACAACAACAACAACACAAAAACAACATTAAAAGCTACATTAAAACCAAGAAAGTGTAAATTTCAATAGAACTACCAAACTAAGTTAACTCTTATTACAACCCAATGGAAAACAATTTGCATTTGTCTAGTTCAAATTGTCTAAAATTCATTGATTGTTTGGTACATCATTATCATCACCCTCTGATGAAGTTTCATCATCATCACGGTATTGAGAAGGGTCTATTTGTCGATGAAGGGAAGAATGATCACGGGAAGGAATGGCCACTTGGAGGATGGGACGAACGAGCACGGGGACGGGCAGCCTCTGGCGATGATGGCCGAGACCGGGGAATCAAAAAAGATCCAGCTAGGAGATTTTTGATTTGCTCTTGCATGGCCTGGCACTGAGCGACCACGCCAATGTACTAAGCATCTCTAAGATTTTCTCTTTCCTTGGACGCTTCTAGCTCAGATGTGAGCTTTGTCACAGTCTCCCGCACAACGGAGAGGCTCTCCCTATCAAGTTGCTCAGCTTGCGAGGAAGTCCATATTCCTTGCATTCCACACCTATAGTGATGGAATGTCTTAGTAGGAAGTCTGTATACCTTCCCCCATTTTGGACCGCCTGCAGCCCACATCCATAGTATTTCAACATCCTCAGGCGAAAGTTGGAATGGCGCGCCCGACTCATTAGGTGGCTGGCTGCGTATGAATTCCTCAGCTTCAACTCTGAAGCG
>MU747446.1:14573-45507 GCA_026770625.1 Nicotiana glauca | reverse complement strand
CTTCTCCCGGGTTAATAGAATTCCTTATCCGGATTTCTGGTTCGCAGACTGTAATACAGAGTCAATCTTTTCCTCTATTCGGGATTCAACTGGTGACTCGGGACACCATAAATCTCCCAAGTGGCGACTCTGAATCTTAATAATAAATCCCGTTTCGATTGTCCTTTAATTGGAAAAACTCCCTTTACCACGCCCTTCGCGGGGTGCGGTAGCGCCAAAAGGAGGTGTGACACTCCCTAGGTAAGTATGATCCTAGAAGTGATGAGGGAGTATTCTTGGGATATTCTTCACATAGTAAAGCTTATAAGATATACAGTAAAAGAACTATGAGTGAAAGAAAAAAATATATATGTTATTTAAAACTAACATTCTTTCTAAGAAGCAGGAACAAGATAATGAAGAGATTAGGCTGATAAGAAATTCAAATGATGAAACCATGGTCCAGCCTGAAGAGGCATCACAGGATGGAACAAGTGATGGAACAGGTCCTTCCACCCATGGCAACATGACATGGGGAACTGACTAGAGAGGAACTGATCCTCAAACCTCGAGGGAACCTGTCCATGAACATATTACTCAGTAACAAAACCAGGAAGAAACATCTAAAGAAATTGACACTCCTATTGCAACATCCAAGAAATTGGATATAGATGAACCTGGTTCATCTGTTGATCAGAAGTTGTAAAGGGGAACGATTAGTTCTCTTTTATAACTAACTGCTAGCAGACCTGACATTGTGTGTTGTGTAGGTCTTTGTGATTGATTTTAGGTTTTCTTATGGATAGGAAGAGCACCTCAGGTATGGCACACTTCCTTGGTTCATGTCTTGTGTCATGAGCTACCAAAAAGGCAAAATTCAATGGCCTTATCTACTGTTGAAGCTGAGTATGTTGTTGCTGCTTCATGTTATGCTCAACTGTTGTGAATCAAACAACCATTATTGAACTTTGGAATTGATGTTGGTTGCATTCCTATTTTTTGTGTTAACACTAGTGCTATTATTATGACAAAGAAACCGATTCATCATAAGAGAACTAAGCACATAGATATTAGGCACCATTTTTGAGGGACAACTATGAGAAAAGCTTGATCACTGTGGAATTTTGTGCTACTAGCAAGCAAATTGCTGACATCTTCACAAAAGCCTTAAGTAGAGATCACTTTGAGAGGAACAGGTTGGAATTAGGGATGATTAAGATCACCTAAAAGGACCAGTTCAAGGTTAAACGAAAAAAATGAAAAAAAAATTGAAAAACAAATTTTGGTTAGAAAGTCAGTAAATTGTATAATTAAATTAAATCTTGCTCAGTCTCATACTTTTCATAGTATACTCTTGTGCCATGTGTTAAAATGACTCATTAATCACTAATGATATTTTCTCTATTTTGGCAAATTTAGACTCATACAAGTGAATTATCAGTGAAGAACCTGGTTCATCAAGGTAACACGGTATGTTTTCTACACTTTGCATAATTTGAAATAACTATATTTGGATCATGAGCAGAGAGTCCCACCAAATACCAAACTCCTTTTGGACTTATCCGTTACAAATGAACCAGTCCCATTCAAAAGAGTCCCAACTGAATGGAAATATCTAGATTCTAGGGATACACTCCAACACTCAATTTCAGTTTGATTAAACTTCTAAGAGTCTGAAAAGATGTAGTTACCCTATCAATTATTCCCTTGTATATTGATCAACTTTAGTATATTCCTTACTTCATCTCTCTCAAGCTATCAAAAACTTTCATTCTTCTTTCATCTTCCAAACACAATCTAATTCTCTTCTCTTCCATTCCCTAGCCCAGATATGTCGAACACTTTTGAAAATCCTTCATCACCACCACAGGAAACCACTTCCACACCTTCTACAACACCAATCTCTAAGAAAAGTAGAGTAAAGATGATTGCTCATAAGATTGTCGCTGAAGGAGAGCAGATCAAGAAAATAAAAAAGCAATTGAAAGCAAGTAAGGAAGAAGAATCCCAGAAATCTAAAGATTCATTTAAGTCTGCTATTAAGAGGGAAGAAGGTAGGTAATCTGAAACTGAACAAGTATCTTCTGATTCTAAAGTTACTCCTGAGATAATTTCTGAAGTTGCTGCAAATTTAGAGAATAGATTTGTACTAGTAGAATCTATAGCAGGTATTGAGACTATAGAATCCGGAGAAGTTGGTGGTAAAAATAAAAAAGGGAAACAAAAAAGAGAGCAAGGGTGCTAGAAGTACTGTGAGGGGAAAGGGTACAAGAGTGGTTGAATCTTCACCTACTCCTGTTGGTCTAACAAAAGAAACTAGTGCAATGGTTGTTTGGGGGAGAGGAATTTACTGAAATAGAAGAGAGTCAGAGCAAAACAGGGGGAAGTGAGTCTAGCAAAGCTGCTGAGGGGTTGATTCAACTCGAAAAAATATAGATGAACCTGTTCCATCTGAACAGGAAACCTTCGCGGACCTACTGATAGAGTTATCAATGGCACCAAAACTCATGACATTCCCTATGATTTTATTCTCACAACTGTGCTTGCACATTTCAAGGTACCTATGAAGAAGTGGGGTTAATACTCTGCTTGCTTGTGATTAGGATGTCAATGTCATTCTTAATAAACGTGGTTCATCTAAAAAGACACCTATAAATAGCAAAGTCAGATTCTTGGTATAGGAGAGTGAGGCAAAGGATATTGAGATAGCAAGGCTGAAGAAACGATTGGTTGAGGTAGAATTTGAGAGAGATGTTCTCAGAACTAAACTTGCAAGGGAAAATGAGAAGAATGATGGAAATCTTCAAGACATGCTGAAACTTCTCCAAGCAAATAACCCAGCCCCTACCTCTTGCAAGCCTTAAATCCTAGCCTAGTGTAGATCAACCAGTGACCCAGTTCGGGACGTTTTGTTTCTTTTGCTCATGTTTTCAGTATTTTTATTTCTTCTTATGCTTTGTATTAGAATCTTATCAATCATCAATGAATTCACTATTTTTGCTCTAACTGTTTGTTTATATTTCTTTGATGGTTGAAATTCTTAGTTTGATCTATGATGATTATTAATCCATGTTTGCATTTGAAGGAGCCCCAGTGGCCATGAGTAAGCTTTAAAATATGGTTATCTCACATTTTTTATGCAACTTTTCGATGATGCCAAAAGGGGGAAAAAGTTGTGCTTTGAACAAGTGATGTTTACACTTTGAACAGTGATGTTTATAACCTAATGTACCTGGTCCTTGAAGATAAGTGATAAAAAGGAAAAATGTTTCTAACATTGTGTTGATGTTGAGCTGAGTTGAAACAGGGCCTAAGCTTATGAAAAGCACAGAGTTTGTCATTATCAAAAAGGGGAAGTTGTTGGCCCAAGTAAAGGTTAGTTTTGAAGACTGACAAAGGAACTCAGGATGAACCAGATCCATCACTCAGGTGCACAGAAACGGGCAGATTCGAGCATGTGGGTTTCACGTGAAGGAGATAAGCTTAACTTGGTGTATTTAATATCTCCTGATAGAAAAGGTTGCATAATTGATAAGGATAAGGAGTCTTTAGTCAAAAAGAACACAATTCAAGATAGGGAAGGAGTTAGAAGTTGAAATCAACTAGAACTCTTCCACCAAGGAAGAGTTGCATTAGAACTCTAGTTATTTCTTCATCTACTAACTCTATAAATTTCAGGATGTTCTCATTTTAAAGTGTTGCACAAAAACGCAGAAGTTAAACGTGAATTGGGAGTAAAATAGCAAGGCTTTTTGCAAGCAGTTCGTGTGTGATTCAAGTGTGCAAACCTGAAGCTACATGAACCAGATTGAAGAACCAGCTCCATAAAGAGTTTTATGTGTCTTTCTTTATTTCTAGTTCAATTGTAGTAGGTGTTTTCATATTGTACCTTTCAGCTTTCATAGAAGCAATTGTATTAGGTACCTAGAGTGTTCAAGTTAGAGTTAACTTGAAGTTGTTCGCAACAATTAGAGGCTGGTTGCTACACAGGGATTAGAGTTAATCCTTAGGTTTACAAAGAGTTTTGTAAATGCTGTTTTGGCTTAGTGATTTTAGTGGAAGTTTGGAAAAATCCTATTGAGTAGTAGGTCATGGTTTTTTCACCTTTTGAGCTAGGTGTTTTCCACGTAAAATCTCTGTGTTCTTTATTTTATGTACTTTTAATTCCGCAAACAGTAGTAGTAAGTACACCTAGAAGAACAAGGTCCTTCCAAAAGCAGTTTAAGCAAAAATTGGGTACCATACAAATCCCCCCCCCCCCCCTCTTGTGTGGTATTGACGTTTAGAACATCAGAGGGAAGTGATTATGTTCCTTCCCGAGAGGCTTTGGAAGGTAATTTTGTACCTACTAGGGGTGGGCATAAAATCTGAAAAACCAAATTTCGAACCAAACTGAATTAATTCGGTATTTCGGTTTCGGCTTTTTCGATATTTTGGTCTAATTCGGTATTGAAATTTTGGTATTTCGGTACGGTCCTCAGTATTAAAAATTTAAAATTTCGGTATACCGAAATACCGATTTTTATAAAAACATTTTTATATTTTCCCAGCCCCCAGTCCACTAGTCCAGTCCGTCTGCCCTAGGCCCCAGCCCATTTTTAATTCCTTTCCAAAGCCCATCGTCCGCCCCAGCCCACTCTACTACTCTAGTCTCTAAAGAGTATACTCTAATTAGGATTCATTAGGTTAGGAGTATAGTCTGATAGACAAACGACGATACTCAACTCACTCAGGTCTCAGACGACGGCAATTAGGATTTAGGGCATTAGGCGATTTCCAGCTCGATTCGAATCCTCACTCCTCACAAATTTCGGGCAAACGAAGAGTCGAAGACACTGTTGTTTTTGTACTGCTGCTGTTTTTGTTCTTGTACTGATCTTAGTTTCTTGTACTGAGAAAATCCCGGAACTGGATCCTTTATCTCCTGCATATTTTGAGACGTACTGGTACTGCTCCTCTATAATTTGCGTATAACCTGTTCGGCATTTGAATATGGAGATCTCTATTCTGCAACTTTTATTTTATTGCTTGTTTGATAGATCTGTTATTCGCTTTTCAGGGCTAGAAGTCAGAAATATGCAGATATGCATACAGCCATATAAATACAACCAACTAGTGATGTTAAACCAAGTTCGCGTTATAACTCTCCTATAAATATTAGATTGGTTGTTGTTAGATTGGTTGTTATAACTCTCCTATAATTATTTAAACCAAGTTCACGTTTATTTCCCTATTTTATATTTGGCTATTTTTAGTTTTTTACAAATATCAGTAATAACAAGTTAAAAACCAATCAGTACCGAAATATTAAACTGAAACCGACCGAAACCATACCGAACCAAAATAATAAATACCGAACTATACCGAAATATTTTGGTACAGTATTTGGTACACACAATTGATAAACCGGATACCGAAATACCAAACCGAAATTCTTAAATACCGAACCGAAATACCGAACGTCCACCCCTAGTACTTACTCATGTCCCGGACTTCCCATGGAGGTTTCAGTTGAGAGACGTGCCTACACCCTTAGCTTCACCTACTTCTCCTGCTTCTTCTGAGTCGTCTGATGGCTTAGAGAAAAGTAGTGAGTCTTCAGCATCAGCCTCTCCTACAGCCTTTCCACCTAGACAGGAGCCAATTGATGTAGATGTTGAGATACCGGATGACGAGAGAGGGTGATACACAGACTGGAGGATTGGAGAGAAGGAACCCGGTGGTGTGGCAAGAAAGATTCATCAATGAGAAAGCTTACCACAAATTTCGGGAATGGTGGCATCAGAGGTCACTTACACATGATCGACAATCATAGAAATGGATCTTCTACCCCGCAATCCCAATGTGAAGAGGCAATTTGATGAAAGAGTGGGGTGGAAGTTCTTCACAAGCAAGCTGCCAGAGGCAAATGAGCACTTAGTCAAGGAGTTCTATGCCAATGTCGCTCACATTAAAAAGGGCACATTTGTGACCAAGGTGCGGAACCTGAAGATCAAATTTGATGGTAAGACTCTGAACGACTATGACGGGTTCAATGAAGAGGAAGAGTACTTGTATTTGGAGAAGGTGGCCATGGATGAGTTAGACCGCCTGTGGGTGGCATCAATAATTGCTCTCCTGGGGACTACTTCGTCTTGGTTGACACCTGGGATTCCAATCTACCGAAACACATTAAGCTTTGAGGCAAAAGGTTGAGAGACGTTTGTGTGTAGCCGGTTAGACCCCACTACTCATGACAGTGACATACCGGTCTACCGGGAGATTATAGTGGGAGCTATCATAGAGGGGTACCCGGTTAATGTCGGGAATATCATGTCCAAGGTGATCACCAGAGTGGTCAGCAAGAATGAGAGCTCTTACCCATTCCCGAACTTCCTCACTATGTACTTGGAGGATCAGGAAGTCGAGGGAAGGGATTTTGATACAATAGGCCCTTCTCATGGTACAGTCTTCAGGGGTCCGACAACCCCAAGTCCAAGGGCAAAGTCTCCACTTCCACTAGCCAGTCTGAAGAGCCAGGGGTGGTGGCTACTAGTTCCGAGCCTCCTATTGCCATACCACAGCCTCCTACCGGACCATCTACTTCCATGCCTAGTACCATCTTCATCAGCTTACCCTTTCACTGTACTGAGGGTTAACCAGACACTTTCCAGCATCAACAACTGGATGCAGGAAGCTACATTAAAGTTGTCTGTCATATCCAGCACAATGGCAGCTCAGTCAGTTCTAGCTCAGCCTCAGGTGTCAGCTTCCATGGAGGAATCACTGGAGGAACTTTTGGACAACCAGAAGAAGCTCCTGGATAATCAGAAGCTGATTATGAATGCTTTGGAGGCACATGGAAAGGCAATCACGGACCTGAGCAAGCAGACAAAAAAGATGAAGAAGGCTTGGGCTTCCAAGGAGTTGGTGAAGTTGTTGAGGAAGGAGGTGGACAAAATTATATCAGTTGGGGACATTCCATTGGAGCTACTATTAGAGAACCCAATTCCAGCAGCACATGCACCGGAGCAGGAGGCTGATAGAGAGCCTATGAGGAGAGGGGTCATTCCCCAGACTTTTGACCTGGAGATACAGTTGGAGGACCCCAAGGGAGGTGACCCAGGGACCCAGCCAGTGACCCCACTAATATGTAGGACCCCATGCAAACAGAGGATCCATAGGGAGTTCTCTTTACTCTCTAACCTCTCCTTGATCTTATTTTTTGCTTTTAGCATTAAGGACAATGCTAGTTTTTATTCGGGGGAGGGGGGTCCTAGTTTGATGATTTGCTAACTGGATTGTAATTACGATACTGATTTTTATTTATTGTTATTTTTCACTTTTGGTATGTATATAACTTTACCATTTATTTTTCACTTCTCGTTATTTTTCAATTTGGGCATGTATATAAAGTTACTTTTCCATGTATATATTCATTCCCTCTTATGTATATTCATCACTCCCCTATTGTACATATTCAGTTTACTTTTCATATTTTAATTTATAACTTCTTTTGCAATTTTCTTTAATAGCATAGCTTCTTATTTTCATTTAGTAGTCTCTTTTTCAATTTGTAGCTTCTTAATTTTCCCAGTTTTCGTGATCAATGAGCCTTTGATTTTATTAATGCCACGGTTCTTTCCAAAGGTAGAATTGTGTGAACCTGGTGGATCTTACCGATGATGGATGTCATGACAACCTTCTTAAGGGTTTGAGTCCATTTTCTTTATGATTTTGTGTTAATAGTAGTAATGAATAAAAGTGTCTCAGGCAAAGCTTCACTTGGGCCTAACACATTTACCTTTGACCTTATGGTTAGAAATAAATTGATGTGCAAAAGATGGTGATAATTGTGACCTTTATGCTCTTGTGTTGGCTAAGCAATCATCGAGTGGTTTTTAGGATCCATTTGTGTTGCTCAATCTTAGCTGAAGTTGTTGTGGTCCTTCGACTCTATTCTATTTAGCAATCCAATAGCTTGTGTGGTGAGGTTTTGATTTGCATGTCCAAGTCACGTGCCAATAAGTCTAGAACTTGCCCTGAATGTTTGTCTAGGCGAAATTCTAAGTGTAGCTCGACTTGAAAAATGATTATATGCTCTCCTTGATCCAAATTGAAAATTTGAAAGCATCCATAGCTTACCAAATATGAGATCCCTAGTCAACCTCGTTGAGCCATAGCCCGTGTTCTTTCAATAACCATGATACAAGCCATTATCCATTCTAAAATGATCCTCTCTTGGCACCCAATCTTTCCTTAGCACAATTGGAAAAAGCATAAGTTAGGTGGGAGAGATGAGGAATGAAAAGTGATAAAAGGTACAAAAGGAAGAAAAGGGAAAGCAAAAGAAAAAGAAAGAAAAGCCAGAAAAGCCAAAAAGAAAGTGAACAATGTAGACAAAGAAGGGATTCAATAAAAGCACTGATGGAAGTCTTGGAATGATTAGAAAGGAGAAAGATGATTGTCATGAACAAGAATGTCACGACCCAAAATCCACTAAGGGTCATGATGGCGCCAGACACCGCTTTCAGGCAAGCCAACCATAAAGACTTAATTTAATTCTTATCTTAATAATTTTGAAAAGTGATATAATCTTTTACGAAAATAAATAAAAGAATATTTAGAAGTAAATATAGAATACCCCATAATTATCCCAGAACCCGGTGTCACAAGTGCATGAGCAATTTCTAAGAAATAATGTAATACAATAACCGTCCGAAATACAATATTGGATAGAAAGTAAATACAGTAATCTGAAAGAGACTCTACTGATTGCGGGTCGTCTGGGGAAGTGCAGCAAACCTAAGTCTTCGTATCGACCATGCTGCTACGCCCACTAGGAAAATAGAGATGCATGTGCCTGTGCAACAAAAATGCACAGCAAGTGTAATATGAGTACGAAAATAACGTGTACCCAGTGATTATCCCGTCTAATCTCGAAGAAGTAGAGACGAGAGGTCGACTTCGACACTTACTGGTGGTCCAATGATAATATAGTAAAAATGTGAGGAGATCATGGATTTTAGAAAAATAAACAATTATAATTCATAAAGCTAGATAGCAGGTAAACAACTTTCCAAATAATAATGGATTTCCAAAGATTTACTTTTCATTATCTTTATCAATTTATCTCCGGCCAAGGAAAGGCAAATACCAACATTTATAAATCTCAAGCAACAATACAAGCATACACATATCCTGCCGAGGTTGTACGACCCGATCCAACATAAATGTAAAATGTGCACTGCCAAGGGTTGAACAGCGCAAACCATAGATGCATCTATTACCCGGCTCGTGAAACATACGTGCGATGCGGTCAAATTTAAATAAACAATCACCCTACTCGCGAATCGTACATGCGACACAGGTACACATAGAAATACATGCTCAAACAACCAATTAAGAATTCATCGGGGAACATTTATCCAAATGAAAGCCAATTCTCTTTTAACGATTTCAGAAAATGAAGTTTAATCCTTTTGGAAATTCATTTACCAATTCGATAGGATTTAAGCAATTCAACTGTCAATAAGATTACAGATATTCCAAGTATAGCATGTTTTTGGGTCCTAGACTACCCGGACTTACACATATAGTAGCTACGCACAGACTCTCGTCACCTAGTGCGTACGTAGGCCCCACAAATAGGAGCACATAACCAATTACATCACATATGGAGACAATTCCCTCTTACAAGGTTAGAAAGGAGACTCACCTCGCTCCGAAGATCCATAACCGACATTCCACGCCCTTCCGAAAACTCGAATCGATGCACAATGCTCCAAAACTAGCCAATAATTATGCAAATCAAGTAATATATGTTCAATTACTCATTACAATCCAATTTACAACAATTTCTAACCCCGATCGAAAATTTGACAAAAGTGCCCTCACGCCCACGTGCTCGGATTCCAAAATTTTTCGAAGATTAAGATTAACCATAGCCTCAAAAACTCAAATATATAATTTACACTCAATTTCATACCCAAAATCGTGGTCAAAATCCAAAATATCCATTTTCTAGGTTTTCCCTCAACCCCAAGTTTCTACTAATTTTAATGCTCAAATCCGAAACAAAACCATGTATTTAATGTCTAATGAGTGGGAACAACTTACCTTGACATAGATAAAGAAAATCTCTCTTCCAAAATCTCCAAAATCGTCCAACCCGAAGTGAAAATGGGTGGAAAAGAACCAAAACTCGATTTTTAAAGAGAGCTCACTGCCTCCAGCCCTTTCGTGCATGCAGTCTCTTGACCGCTTCTGCGGTCCCGCAGGTGCGGACAAAATGCCGCTTCTGCGGTCCGGGGCTCCCAGCTCATTTCTGCTTCTGCGCTCCTTCTTCCGCAGGTGCGGTCCTGCTTCTACAGTGACCTGACCGCATCTGTGGTCCCAACCTTCACCATTCACCACCATATCTATGCCCCTTTGGCCGCTTCTGCGACTTCACACCTGCGGCCCTAGTCTCGCAGGTGCGGTTACACCAGTAACCAACAACTTCAGCTCTTTCTCCAAGTCACAATTCGATCTGTTAACCACTCAGAATCCACCCGAGGTCCCCGAGACCCCAACCAATCATGCCAACCAATCCCAAAACACATTACGGACTTGCTCGAGGCCTCAAATCATATCAAACAATTCTAAAATCATGAATCGACCTCCAATCCAAGCTTAATGAACTTTAGAATCTCAAACTTCTACATTCGATGCCAAAACCTATCAAATCACGCCTGATTGACCTCAAATTTTGCACACAAGTCATATTTGACATTACAGACCTATTCCAACTTCCGGAATCGGAATCCGACCCCAATACCAAAAATTTCAGTTTCGGTCAAACTTCTCAAAAACCTTCAAGTTTCTACCTTTAGCCAAATGACTCCAAAGTGACCCACGGATCTCCTAATTCACTTCCGATCGTGCCCCCAACACCAGAATCACCATGCAGAGCTATTCCCAGACTCAAAACCCCAAACAGACATTGATAACACTGAAATACACTTCAACCCAAACTTATGAAATTCCTCAAAAATGCTAACTTCCACAATATGCGCCAAAATATTCCTAAGTTTTCCAAAACCCGATCCGGATATACGCCCCAGTCCAAAATCATCATACAAACCTGCTGGAACCTCCGAATCCTGATTCTGAGGTCGTTTACTAGAAAATCCAATCTTAGATAATTCTTTCAACTTAAAGCTTCTAAAATGAGAATTCTCTTTTCAAATCAACTTCGAACTCCCCAAAATTCAATTCCGACCATGCGTACAAGTCATAATACTTGAATTGAAGCTGATCATGGCCTCAAATTGCTGAACGGTGTGCTAGAGCTCAAAACAGTCGGTCGAGTCGTTACATTCTCTCCCACTTAAACATACGTTCATCCTCGAACGTGCTAAGAGCTGCACCAAAGTTATATGACTTCACATTTAAACACCTTGTGCACCTACCCATGCTACCACAACTCAGTTGAGCACATTAGCTCGAGAAAATCCGAATATTCTTTTTATTCAAGCAAATAAGCTTAGAACTCAATTCCAACATCCGAAATTCTCCGTCAGGCCTGCTCCCACTATATGAACATTATGACAATCACTACACGCAACACCACAACATGACTGCATACCTTAGCCGAATTCACACCTTGCACCACCTTACTCACAGAGCCATAATAACATTCTCTGATCAAATTAGTCGAAATTCCACGAATCTGATGCTCACAAAGCACCTCATGATATATATAAGTCTTGTTCCAACTCTGACAACACCATAACGGCAGAAGAGATGTGAAGAATTCATAACCAACTGCCAAGCCGACAAACTGTTGCCCATACTCCTGACAAGAATCCTTACCATATTCTGAAATAAATAATGGTATTTGCTCCTTAATATACTTCATATAATCCGATCGCACTGATCCCAGATCCAATAACCTTGTCTCACCCAGTACGAACTGCCCATGCAATAAACCACCCCGAACATGATCAAAAGTCATATATGATGCCACAATTTTCCACTAGGCTACCAATTCGAATACGATACAAAAGGAAAACAAACTCTGAAAAGGAAATCCAATTACTCCACTCGTGAATCATACGTGCGACGGGGTCAACATAATTAAACAAAGAACCCGCTCGCAAATCATACATGCGACGCTGGAACACAACAAATAAGAGTTTTCTCAGGAAAATAGGAAACAAAACGCATGAAAACAGCTATAGGGAACTGTACTCGACATCACACTGTTGCGGCACACAATCCGATCTAAACAACATACCCATGGGGGCGTGCCGCCTGATCCACACATAAAATTCACATAAGGAGGTACATACCGAGCTAGATTGCTCATTATAACAAGATACTGAATATCGGTCACAAGCATGCTAAGTGCATAATACCATCCCTGGGGAGACATATAACGCTATAAGCTACAAAACCCAAGCACAACTGAGGTGCGATATACGATCTGAACCTCAAGAGCCATTATGCTCATATAACATCCTCGCTACACGGAATCTCAACATATACGAAAATTATCGAGCGGTCTCACAACTCACACGACTCAATATATCATTACATGAAATAGCTTACGATGAAATAACACCCCGACTAATCTTCCATAAGGAGATCATTGCTAAAATGAACACACCTGGCCTGATATAGAGCCCATATTCACATTTAAAATCCACCCACATACCTCAAGCTGATTCTGATCGCACTGAACTAGGCTAATAACCTTTCAAAGGTCCATAATAACTCCCCTTTTTCTCATAACACACAAGAATAACCATCATAACCGGAGTAATCCTCCACAGTCCACAACCCAATAAATCGAGTGCCCTCCAGGCATCAATTCTCAAATTAACGATATCACCACAATCCTCATACTTGGTTTAACTCTTCAATCAATCAAGTGATTAAATGCCACATTTATACAACCTTCCCGTGGGGCACGCTCCCACAAACTTCTGTGACAGATAATAGGTTTGTACATCCAAACCACCGGCTGCACTAACGCTGAAAAGTGATCAAGAATCCTTAACCAGGATGCAAAGCCTTTTTTCACAAAAAACCGATCTCAGGTGACGCTGAAGACAATACCAACTTACTTTAAACATCGAAACTCCTCTCCTGCTCATCCGAGCTCGTGACATCCTTGTTAACACCAAACTGCAACCTTGATCCTCACTTCAAATTCCATACCACTCACTGTACCCAACATGCCAATATTCGATAGAACACGATTTTCATCATAACTCCGAAACCACTAATAGATTAACACTCATCATATAAAAACTTTTCACTAAACTCACTTCAGAAGAACCATAGCAACACACATGAAAATTCTCATAACCGCAGAATACGCAAATCTCTAAGTAGTAGTCTAAGACACCTTAGCCCTTCCGGGATACGCCTATACACAACAGGCCATAACAGTAAAATACTTCTGAATAACATCAATTACGGCGGCCGACAAGCCTCACACATACTGTCACAAATCACTTGCATAACTTGATCACGCCAAAGAAACTGATCACTACCACCAATATGCCAATTCAACTATGGCTAACCAATATATCTTCTTCCAATTTATCTTTGATTGCCTTAGAAATAATAATAACTCCATTCAACACCTAACACACTCCATATGCACTCATCCCGAGTGACCTTGAATCACGAGACCATGGCGTCTCAAATCCCACGAACCATTTCATACCTCCCTCGTGCGCACATTCGCATCCTCAACTGGTATGCCTATTCTGATAATCCTTCTACGTATCCGAAGTCTTTTTTCATTTTCCTCCCAAATACTACACTGCAAGTCAAAATATCATAGAACATTCTGGGCCTCTCCTCATAAGCTGTTACCAAAGCTTGATTCTTAACCGTACCTATAGTCTCGAAATTATTAGGCACCACACTTTACCCCTTTGAATCTACTAGGACCATTGTTGAGAGCCACCCGCTCTGACTTCGCCCTGAATATAATCAACTCCATGATTCTTCTGGCACTTACATACCCCATCGGCGAAGCATCCGGCAGAATCACTTCCCTTGAAACCCACACTTATACAAGGCATAAATCCTGAATCCTTCCCCAAGTCTGAGCATAAACCAATAAGGCCAACCATAGAACACCTTTAACAATTCCTTTTCTCAAATTATCACTTATGTTCTTTTACCATAGCTGAAATATCTCATTAATATGCTAATAACCAGAAAACCTCGCAAGTAGTTAACCATGCAACCCAACCATAGGCGGTGGGACTCTCCCACTTAGCCTGAAGCCACTATTACACAACTCTGGAATTTACCAGGATTCTTTATCTCTTATTGACATAAACTTGCACACTCAACCACCAAAATTCTTGGAATTTTTCTGTAAAACCCCTTTTTATACTCTGAATCATCATCCACATTCGCACGACCGATCTCTTTATTATATAACCAATAGAATTCTTTGCAGAAGCTTAGCCAACCATGCGACCGCCGATCTACTCACTGGAGATAACCCAACTGTGGAATTTACGTGCCGACATCTTCCAATGTTGTTGCACGGGGTACAATCACTATGACATCAATAACCCATCCTGAGTCCGAGCTCACTCTCTAGCTCCACAAGTCCATTCACCCCTCGTAGACATCAATTAAATATGCAGCAACATCCTTCCAATTCAAAGATAGGTTGTATCCTTCTTCATTTCAAGTAGCTCCTTTTCGTTATATCAAATCCTCTGCCACATAATAGCCCATACTTCAAATTAAATTCGTATACCCCAATCACCAATCACTAAATTTCCCAAATCATTCCAAACTCTTCTTAAGGTGCGTAATCATCCTACCACAAAGCCCATATGCAACTCCGCCACTCTCTCACGTTGGCGGAGCTCACCCCTTTAATCAACTACTCGGCCTTTGCTTCTTATACTTGGCATTCTAGAAATTTTAACCATCGCCTGACACTCCCCATATGTCCTTCCTTATCCTTTGCTGCTCAATTGTTGCCTTAAATAAAATCTACCTTTGTAGCACTTAAACCCACAAATCGCTACTAACTTTAAACCTTTCCAAAGATCATCGATCTCGAGCCGTCAACATTAGGAGCACCAATTCAATACTGATCTACCGCACCCCGCGATATCTAACAATCGTTTCTCCAATATTATTTCACAATATCTTACCCCAAATTCGAATTGCAGAAGACCATAACACCGGCAAATTTAACATGTTCAATCGAGGACGACAGTACCACATCACAAATGAAAATTCCACCACACTTGAAAACACCAAGTCTCGTTACTCCATTAATCCAAATCTGGACATTCATAGGCCAATTGCATTTCCCCGCCGAAAAAGAAATACCGAATCTCAAAACCATGCACTGAGAGAACTCCCTTCCAAATCTTTCACTTCCCCAACATATATGCAAGTATCTTACTATCATATCAATACTGTGCGACAACCATTCATGAGCAATCATAGCAACCTGTGCATAGTCTCAAAGCTCTCAGGAATACTGTTACTGAGCTGAAATGACAAGATATTTTTTCGCAAGGCAACAACAATAGCCCAATCAACTATGCAGGGAGAAACATCATGTTCCACATTGGTAGTACTATTAAAATTCTTCAGTTCTCAATTTATAATAAGCGTTTCGCATCGCATAAGATTGAATAGGAAGGAATTAAAGGCATAAGCCTCAAGGAATCAAATCGCACGATGAGGAATCAAGAAGGGAATTACTCCTAATAGTCTTATAGCCTCCCGAAGATAAGTACAGATGTCTCCGTACCGATCCGCGAGACTCTACTAGACTTGTTCATGACTCGTGAGACCTAAGGGAACCTAGTGCTTTGATACCATGTTGTCACGACCCAAAATCCATTAAGGGTCGTGATGGCGCCGGACACCTCTGTCAGGCAAGCCAACTATAAATGCTTAATTTAATTCTTATCTTAATAATTTTGAAAATTGATAGTTTCCTTCAATTCAGATAGTAAAAGATAATCTTTTACGAAAATAAATAAAAGAATATTTAAAAGTAAATGCAGAATACCCCATAATCATCCCAGAACCCAGTGTCACAAGTGCATGAGCAATTTCTAAAAAATAATGTAATACAACAACCGTCCGGAATACAATATTGGATAGACAGTAAATACAGTAATCTGAAAGAGACTCTACTGGCTGTGGGTCGTCTTGGGAAGTGCAGCTCATCTAAGTCTCCGTATCAACCATGTTGCTACACCCACTAGGCCACTAGAGATTCATGTGCATGTGCAACAAAAATGCACAGCAAGTGTAGTATGAGTACGAAAACAATGTGTACCTAGCGAGTATCCCGTCTAATCTCGAAAAAGTAGAGACGAGAGATCGACTTTGATATTTACTAGTGGTCCAATGATAATATAGTAAAAATGTGAGGAGATCATGGATTTTATAAAAATAAACAATTATAATTCATAAAGACAGATAGCAGATAAAAACTTCCCAAATAATAATGGATTTACAAAGACTTACTTTTCATTATCTTAATCAATTTATCTCCGGCAAGGAAAGGCAAACATCAACATTTATAAATCTCAAGAAACAATACAAGCATGCACATATCCTGTCGAGGTCGTTCGACCCAATCCAACATAAATATAAAATGTGCACTGCCGAGGGTCGAACAATGCGAACCATAGATGTATCTATTACCCCGCTCGCGAATCATACGAGCTACGCGGTCAAATTTAAATAAACAATCACCCTACTCGCGAATCGTACATGCAACACAGGTACATATAGAAATACATGCTCAAACAACCAATTAAGAATTTATCGGGGAACATTTATCCAAACGAAAGCCAATTCTCTTTTAATGATTTAAGAAAATGAAGTTTAATCCTTTTAGAAATTTATTTACCAATTCGATAAGATTTAAGCAACTCAAATGTCAATAAGATTACAGATATTCCAAGTATAGTATGCTTTTGGGTCCCGGACTACCCGTACTTACACATATTAGTTGCAACGCACGGACTCTCATCACCTCGTGCATACGTAGCCCCCACAAATAGGAGCACATAACCAATTACTTTACCTATGGGGATAATTTCCTCTTACAAGGTTAGAAAGGAGACTCACCTCGCTTCGAAGATCCATAACCAGCATTCCACGCCCTTCCTAAGACTCGAACCGATGCACAATGCTCCAAAATTAGCCAATAATTATGCAAATCCATTAATATATATGTTCAACTACTCATTGCAACCCAATTTACAACAATTCCTAACCTCGATCGAAAAGTTAAAAAAAATTCCCTAGGGCCACGTGCTCGAATTCCGAAATTTTTCGAAGATTAAGATTACCCATAGCCTCATGAACTCAAATATATAATTTACTCTCAATTTCATATCCAAAATCAGGGTAAAAATTCAAAATATCCATTTTCTAGGTTTTCCCTCAACCCCAAGTTTCTACCAATTTTCATGCTCAAATCCGAAACAAAACCATGGATTTAATGTCTAATGAGTAGGAACAACTTACCTTGACATAGATGAAGAAAATATCTCTTCCAAAAGCTCAAAAATAGTCTAACCCAAAGTGAAAATGGGTGGAAATGAACCAAAACTCAATTTTTAAGGAGAACTCACTGCCTCCAGCCCTTTTGTACCTGCGGTCTCTTGACCACTTCTGTGGTCCAGCAGGTGCGGATAAAATGCCACTTCTGTGGTCCGGGGCTCCCAGCCTATTTCCGCTTCTGCGCTCCTTCTTCTGCAGGTTCGGTCCCGCTTCTGCGGTCCCAGCCTTCACCCTTCACCACCGCATCTGTGTCCCTTTGGCCGCTTCTGCGGCTCCGCACCTGCAGTCGTAGTCTCGCAGGTGCGGTTACACCAGCAACCAGCAACTTCAGCTCTTCCTCCAAGTCCTTATTCGATCTCTTAACCACCCGGAATCCACCCGAGGCCCCCAGGACCCCAACCAATCATGACAACCAATCCCAAAACACATTACAAACTTACTCGAGGCCTCAAATCATATCAAACAATGCTAAAATCATGAATCGACCTACAATCCAATCTTAATGAACTTTAGAATATCAAACTTCTACATTCGATGCCGAAACCTATCAAATCACGTCCGATTGACCTTAAATTTTGTACACAAGTCATATTTGACATTACAGACATATTCCAACTTCCGGAATCAGAATCTGATCCTCATAAAAAAAAGTCCACTTCCGGTCAAACTTCTCAAAAACCTTCAAGTTTCTACCTTTAGCCAAATGACTCCAAAGTGACCCACGGACCTCCAAATTCACTTTCGATTACGTCCCCAACATCAGAATCACCATGCGGATCTATTCCCAGACTCGGAACCCCAAACGAACATTGATAACACTAAAATGCACTTAAACCCAAACTTATGAAATTCTTCAAAAATGCTAACTTCCACAATAGTCGCCAAAATATTCCCGGGTTTTCCAAAACCCGATCCGGACATATGCCCCAGTACGAAATTATCATACAAACCTGTTGGAACCTCCGAATCCTGATTTTGAGTTTGTTTACTCAAAAATCCAATCTTAGCTAATTTTTCAACTTAAGGCTTTCGAAATGAGATTTCTCTTTCCAAATCAACTCCGAACTCCCCAAAATTTAATTCTGACCATGCTTACAAGTCATAATACCTGAATTTAAGTTGTTCATGGCCTCAAACTGCTGAACGGTGTGCTAGAGCTCAAAATGATCGGTCTGGTCGTTACAAAGAAAGAGTGACAGTGTGTCTCTCTAGTCCCCTAAAGAAGAAGAAAATGACTCAAAGAGTCAAGAAAGTGTGAGCCGAAATAAAAAAATAAAGTGCTTAAGAAAAGATGAAAGCTACATAGAGCGATATATCTTACCTTGGACCAAAAGCCTTCATTACATTCCCACAAAAACCCTATATGATTTCGAGTTGAGTGAGCTTACATTAGTGGTGATTCACATGAGTGGCAAGCTTATGGTACTTAGAGCCGGACTTGTGACCTTCCTTTAAGAGAGATGAATGTATTTTTCCATAATCCTTGTTGAGTGCTATAATCGAAAGTGAGATTTGCTTATGGAGAGCAAAATAAAAAGAGTTTGGATTCCACATCGACCTATGTTGTAGAGCGAACTTTCTTGATGAGTTAAGTCAAGCTCTTGTATCGCACTAGGCCATGGTGCTAGAAAGGTTGTGTGTTGTTGATAATACATTTGTGTTGAGGTAATTGTTAGTCTAAATTGATGCTTGTTGAAGTCACCTTAGAACATTTGAATTTCTTCTTTCTTTTACTTTGTGGAGGTGGGAATTACTTTGTTTGCTTGAGGACAAGCAAAATCTTAAGTTTGAGGGAGTTGATAACTATGGATTCTAGCCTATCTTATGCTCTCTTTTGCCTAGGTTTTGGATAAAAAATGTGTAAAAGTATTACCGAAAACTGATTTATTGTGCTTGTTTGCAGGATTTGGTCAAAATGAAGCAAGAAAGTCATAACCAACTGATAAAGGAGCGAAATTTGCACAAGTTTAAAGCTGAGAGAAAAAGCGCTGATAGCAATAAATGAGTGTGGCCGCGGAAGGACAACCGCTGGGGCGCCCACAATTACACTACCAACGGAAGTGAGGTTCAGAGAGGTGTTTTGAAGGCAGACAGGGACCCTTGACCGCAGTGAAATAGCGTGGCTGCGGAATTACTTGACACTATTATGGTCTTTATTCCGCTGAGGACGAAAGTTAGAATTAGAGGACTGGAGATTTGAGCTCAAATGAAGAGCGCGGCCCGCGAACATATTTCGCGGCCACGGTTGAAGACAACACTGAGGCGGTTGCTTTTCCTATCCCAGCGAAATCAAGTCCAGTCCCAGTCCAAAAGAGAAGAACCGCGGTCCATGCTTGCTTTTGTGCGGCCGCAGAAGTCCAAGTGCTGAGACGACCAGTTTTTCGCTGTCAGCGGAACCTCCATAGGGGCATTTTTGTCCAGTAATTTTAGCTGTGTATAAATAGATCTTTTTCTAATTTTTAGGGTATTTTTTGTATTAAAGAGCTTGTGAACCGCCGTACTTAGCTATTTTGAGTAATTTTAGAGTAACTTTAGCTATTAATCTTAGATTTTTTCCTTGTAATCAACATTTATGGTTTATATTTCACCTTAATCTTTGATTTCTACCTTAATTATGAATAGCTAAACCCCTTAACTAGGATTGTGACCCAACCCTAGTGTGGGTATTTAATGGTTCTTCTATTTTAGGGCTTAATTGTTTATGGGTTAGTGACACTTTGCTTGTTTCATGGTTTGATTGTAGAATTAGTAGTTGCAAACACTGATTCATGCCTTTATGACTTAGACTCTTCTTGAGAAAGATGGACTAAGTCTAGAAAATTCAGGCTAACAAGGAATTGGGGTGCACTCAGATATTGATAGCCCCAATTAAAGGGTTAAACCTAGAGATAGTAATACCCGACTTGAGCCAATTTTACTTGTATTGTTTGAACACCCAATTAGGCTTGAGAAAGCCAATTAAGGGAAAGTCACTCAAACTACCGAGAGGTATAGAGTGAGTAATTATCTGTAATAGTTATATCATGACCCCAAATATAACAAGCTTGTACTAAATTTTAGATCCCAATAGATACTCGCCTAGATGTAAGTCACTTCCCTAGTGCTTTTGATCACCTGAGAAAACCCTTTCAAAAATATTGTACTTAGATTATTTTCAGCAATCCTTAGCATAAAAAGTAGTATAGAAATAAATCCAACATGTTTAGAAGTGCAATTAAAGACAACACACATAGCTAGATTAGATAGAAACCCAACTCCAAACCAATATTAACTCTCCGTGGATTCGATCCCGACCTTTCGGGTAAAAGCTGCATCGACCACTCCTCACCATTATATAGTGGTGTAGGGTTGGAAGCGATCAACCGTGTAGGGCCAAAATAACCTTGCGCCGAACAAAGTAGGAAAACCCCCGCCTCCAGCGTCCAAACCAGCGCCTAGCACTGGCCTTGGCGCAGAAAATAGTAGTGATTCACGTTTGCTTGGGCACTTTTCAATTGTTGCCTACCTTCTCCTTCGTTTCTCATTTTTTCCCTTAACTTTTCAATTCTTTGCATTTGTTTCTTTTGTAGTATTAAGCTTTAATCATTATATATCTAATAATTAAATAATCATGAATCTATTCTTGTAGTGTATAAATTACATATAAAATCTCTACTTTGTTCCCATTTTTATCTCCAAAGTATCTACACATAAAATAAACTTAATTAAGCACAAGCATATTACAATTTAGTAGTAAAATACCAAAATATAATGTAAATAATGCACTATAGCCAAACATGACCCCCATATATTGTTACTCTCCATTGCCTTAATCTCTGATTGCATGCTTTTACCCATCTAGGGTCTTGGCTGGCCTCAGCAAAGAAAGAAGTTTCAACAATGGAAGAAAATGCTGCAAGGTATGGTTGATATTTGGAGGAAACACCATTGATGTTTACATAGTTGGCTATGCTATAAGGAACATTCTGATGAACATTTAGAGACGCAAAGTCTTTTAGCCAGATAGGTGGGTTCCTATCTCTTGTAGATCTTCTGACCTCAACAAGTTGTAGGGATTGATCCCCATGCAACTGTGCAACAGGTTCAGGTGCTTTCTCTTGAACAGGAGCAGGATCTGGTGAGCCTGCTTGATATTCCAGATCACCTACCATAGAAAGATCAGTATCTTTAGTAGGGATCAATTCTGCTTTAGGGTTGACATCTGTGTTTTGCCCAGAGTTGATTTCAATTAATCATAGGTTGTGATATCAGGTGGCAAAAAGATAGGAGAGTGAGAAATGTGTTGATTTCTGAATGGAAACACATCTTCTTTTAAGATAGTATCCTTGTTAACAAAGAAGCAATTGTTGGTCAAGTTTAAAAGTACATGGCCTTTCTGAACTGATGAGTATCCCATTAGCACGGTAGGAATTTCTCTTCGCATAAACTTGTTATGGAATTGTACATCTTTGGCATAACACAAACATCCCTTCACTCTAAGATGTTCTGGTGAAGGTTTTCTATTATACATCTTCTCAAAAGGTGATGCACCATTTAGGACTGTGGAAGGCATATTGTTTATGACATAAGCTGCAACCAAAATATAGTGACCCCAGTACTTTAGAGGAATATGTACTTGAGACCTCATAGCTCTAGAAACCTCTAAGATGAGTCTATGTTTTCTCTCAGCCACTCCATTATGCTGAGGAGTATAGGCAAATGTTCTCTGATGCATCACTCCAAGTGCTTGAAATAATTTTGTGTAGGTTGAGTTTACAAACCTTGTTCCATTATCAGTTCTGATAATTTTGACTCCTTTGTCAAACTGATTTCTTACATAACACAAAAATTATTTTAACACAACACAAACATTTGATTTGAGCTTTAAAAGAAACAACCAAGTCATTCTTGAGAATTCATCTAACTGAGTTAAAAGTATTTATTTCCATCAAAAGTTGAGACTCTATATGCTCCCCATACGTCAACATGTAATAGTTCAAAGCATTGAGTAGTTTTGATACTACTACTAGGGAATGGAAGTCTAGTGTGTTTAGCATGTGGACACACATGACAATTATTTATAGTAGACATACAATTGTCTAGCTTTATTGAAAATAACTTTTGAAGTACTCCACTTGACACATGCCCAAATCTCTTATGCCACAACTCAGCATCTATTTCTTCTTTCTGTATTGCATTTTGCAGATTCTTTGCTTCAGTTTCCTTGAAAACCATGCTTCTTGCTTCTAGTATCTTAGCTACATGTGGTGCTAGAATGTAAAGGCCACCTGTTTCTTTACCAATCACTTTCACTATCCCACTGTAAAGATTCTGAAAAATACAGAAATTAGGAGAAAAAACAACACAGCACTGTAGAGCCTTAGTTAACTTTGACACTGATAGCAAATTATATCTAAACTAAGGAATGTATAGCACATTTTCAATTGTGCTCCATGCTGAAAGTATACTAGTACTAATGTGTGTAACATTAGCTACTTGTCCATTAGGTAGGTGAACTTTCTTAGAATTAGGCAACAGATTAGGATCAAACACCATGTGGTTGGTGGCTCCTGTATCAATAATACAACCATGAGCTTTATTATCTACTAAACATGCACTACCGATATCTGACACATTTGCTGAAGGACTGGTTCAAGCAACTTTGTTTAGCATCTGAACTATTTGGTTGTACTGTTCCTTAGTAAATGAATAAGCAGGAGTTGAGATGTTTGCTTCCCCTGTCCACTGTTATGAAGTCCTGGAGCCCGCATCATCACTTGTGGTTAGGTTTGCATTTGTGAGCTTTGTCCTTGTTGAGTCCGTATCATAAACCGTGGTTGTGCTTGACAGTTTTGATTTGTTTCTTCAGTGAAGACACTATAAGCAGAGGAATTACCTGCTCCCCTTTTCTTCTTGGATTTAGGTCCTTGTGGATAACCAATGATCTGGTAGCAATTCTCTTAACTATGGACTTTCTTCCTACAGTACTCACAAAACTGACCATAGCCTTTCTTTGGTCTTGGGTAGCTATTAGGATAAAAGTTGCCAGACTGCATATTAGAACAACTAGTTTTAAAACTGTTGTTTTGAAAGCTCCCAGACCTAGAGCTGAGCAATGCAGTAGGCTCAAAAGTATCAGAGGTGATAGCAGTTGTGCATAAGCTTCCTACTATAGCAGCTACTAATTTTGGGTATGGGGTATTGTAAAGTGGGTCACTTAATATAATACCAGATGTAAAAATGGCATAGATAACGAGGGTTTTATGGTCCCACGTGTCCCCTCCGTCCAATTGAGGACACATTTTTAGGATAGTAAGACGACATGGAGTTTTATGGTCCAATAGTATAACGGGGAACAACTTTAAATAATTTACCATAATAGAAGGACAAATCAAACCCTTTTTAGTGTAGAAAGCAAAAAAGTATTTTGGGTAGAAGCAGAAGTAGTTTTGAGAAGCATAAACAAATAGTTTTTCAAAAGTACTTTTTTTAAAAGCACTTTTGAGAAAAATACACTTAGTTAGCGTTTGACCATAAATTCTCAAATTTGTTTTGAAAAATCTGATTTGGATGAAGTTTGGTTTGAAGATGAAAATGTGTTTGGACATTAGTTTTCAAAACATCTTTCACTTTTTTTTTAGAAAAAACATGAAACATGATTTAACCCACAAGTTCTAAAAACTGTCACAAATACCCAACAATACCTTCATCAATAACATTCATTATCATTATCACAAACCATAGTCCTCAACATAAATAAATTTGATACGAAATTATTATTTTTGTAATGAACTACATAATACACTATCAGATGACCGAGAAGACGAAGCAACATTGTCATAAAATAATAAATGGTGTGTTCTTTTACAAAATACAAAAGTTCGGGGCGATTTAAAAAAAAAAATAGTAATATTTTGGGCCAAAACCAGCTCCTGATTTTGGGATTTGGATTTTAGGTTTTGGGAATTCAAAAATATGGATAAAATTTATGAACAAACATGTATTTGCCAAAAAAAATTATTTTTTTTTTACAAAACCTATGATCAAACGGGTCTTCAGAAACACGTAGCCAAATACAAAATAATGCTTAAAACGACTTTTCAAATGAATTAACCAAACAAAAATTAATTCTCATTAAGAACACATTTTTAAAAAGTACTTTTAAAAGAAGTTAATTTTAGAAGCACCGTCAAACAAGCTAATTTTTCCGAAAAAGTATAAAGTGCATATTATGTATTTTCCCTAAACAAAATTTTTAAACACCAGTACCGAAATATTTTATAGGCGTCATGAAAGGAAAAGAATATATCTGGAAAAACAATTCAAATAAAAAAAATGAATAATCACGCATTTTCTTTTTTCTCTCCTCTCCTATGAATAGTCTGTCCCCAATCCCATCCCTTTTCTCTCTTTTTTCTCCGCCTCACTCTTCCCTAAAATCTCTCTCTCGCCTCCCTCAGGCATCAACTTGTTAACCCACCAGGTACCTCTCTTTTTTCTTCTATGTTTATTTATAGTAATTTCATATATATATATATATATGTACACAAATATATATATGTTTGTGGATATGGAGGTATAGATTTTATTACGAGTTGTAAAGAATTTACTTTGATTATTCAGGCTTTGGATCTGTTGTGAACATAAATAAAAAGAAGAAGATGAATATGTACGCTTATCAACAGAAGGCTTTGGTGAGTGGTTGTGTTGGAGTTGGAGAAACTGTGAGAGGAGGAGACATCATCTCTGTGTCAAACGGTGTCGTTTGCCCCAAGCCCCGCCGTAAGCTTAGCTTTTTCAATTCTCCATCTGAAGAGCTAATCAGACCTTGTCATTTGCTGCAAATCAGGTTTGCACTTTTCTTCCTTACTTTAAATTTATCTCATTTTTTCTTCTCTCTCTCTCTTAGCTGATTTTGATTTTTTTATTTTTGGATTTTTAGCAAGCACGAAATGGAGGCTCGCGACTTGAAAGCCGGAACTGAACTGCTGGATATCATCCTCACCAAGGTGATTTTCTACTCAAGATGTGTTTTTAATTGGAAAAACAAAAGAAAAATCTAATCTTTTTCCTCCTTTTGAAAATGGATTCAAGTAAATCATCAAAAAAAATTGGTTCCCAGTAGAAATTTGTTCACTGAAATTTTATGTCATTCATCTTTGATATGTTGCATCTTTTTTTGGGCATTTCTATTACTCCTAACTAGTAAAGTGGGGCACTCATTTGAATTGAATAGCTAAAACTACTACTTCAACTCTGTGATTTTCTGCTTTATTAGAAGAAGTTTTGTACTCCCTCCATACCTTTCCTTTTTTAGTCTGTTCCTTAAAAATGTCACTTTTTTTTATTTGGAAACAACCTGTTTACTCTTAGTTAGATGATTTATATCCACTTAAATGTCTTACGGCTCGTTTAAGACCAAAAGTTTCAAAAATCTTTTTTTTAAAACTCCTTTCTTAGTTAAAACACATTAATTGGGATTTATGTGATTGAAGTAGTAGCTAATTTGAAGAGATGAGACATTCTAAACAGTGTTTCAAAGAAACATAATACTGTAGTTGATTTCTTTCTTGATGATCTTAGTATGTTATATTGTTAACCACTTAATTCACTCACTTATAGCTGACAAATTCTGATTTTTCATGTGAACAGGGGAATTATGAAGTTGATAAGCCCAATTTTGAGGTGGCTTCATCTCCACCATTCTTTTATGGGGGATCTCCACCTAGCAGGGCTGGGAATCCCCTGATCCAAGATGTTCAGTTTGGCAACCACAATTTTGTCCCTATACTACCAATCCCGGAAAGAGCAGTGGCACCCTCACCACCGCCACCCTCCTCCACTATTATGAGCGGAGGAGGCTGTGTTCGAGTTAAGTTCGGGAACAATCCAGCTCCTGTGAGGATTGAAGGCTTCAATTGTCACGGCAGCTGCAGCATCTCAGCTGTAGCTTAGGTAAACACTTTGACACAGAGATGTTGAAAAAAAAAAACAATAAATAGAAGAGATTTTTGGGGAAAGAGGCAAGAAAACTACACCAATTCGATTAGTATATTGTATATAGAGTAACAGGAAGAGGGTTTAGTCCAATTTGCTGATGAGTTTTGTTATCTAATCATTCAAATCCAGTAATGTGTGTATATTGTGGCAAGGTGATGAATGAGAGTTTTAAGTTGAGATCCGAAAGAATAAAACTGTAATATGTACCCCAAAGTAAGAGATAGGCCAAAAGATTGGTGTCTTTTCTTTGGGAGTCACTAGGGTTCCTTTATAGCATTAGAACAAGGTATGAGTTGAGAATACTTATTGTAGCATGAAGACTCAAGAAGGGGTTCGTTCTTTGTGACTGAAAAGTTTGTCGCTTATCCTTCATTGTAATTGTAATCTGAAGGAAAAAGATGGTCTTTTTAGAAATTCATTCATCTTGTATTCTAGTGTAAGTACTAATTTTCTATTCTTGGCCTGCTGCTGCTTTGTTAATAATATTGCAGTACAGATGGATCAAAGCACGTGCTAGTGAGACACGCCAGTGATTATTTTCAACTTTGACTATGAATCATGTAATTATTCAATGTTTACAAAGAGCTAATGGGTCCATTCAGTGGCGTTATTATCGCCCCTATTATGTGTTTCTGTTCAGAGATTGTGAACTTTTCTTAAGGGTGTGTCATGATTTGTTTGCTATAAAGATGTAGCACCCAGCCCACTAGTAATATTGTCCGTTCTAGGCCTAAGTCCTCACGGGTTTAAAATGCGTCTATTTATATACCCAATATCTCTTCCGTGTTTTGTCGATGTAGTATTTGCCTAGGGTGTCACATACACCATGCTCAGAGACTCAACGTCCTTGCTAAGGTGTACTCTTAGGCTCAAAGCGGACAACGGACAATATTACTAGTGAGTTAAACTCTTAAAAAAGAATTGGTTGGTGAATGCTCGAAGTTGATTTTGAAAATAAATACTCCTTATGTTTTAAGTTTAAACCCTTTCTAAATTTGGTACAATATAACTTAAACTACAACTCTATTTTTAACGAAGTTTTTATAACCATACAAATACTCTGAGTTCCATTTGGACTTATTTAGGACCATAAATTTTAAAAATCTTATTTTTTTTTTAAACTTCGTGCCAGTCAAACATGTTATAATTTAGGACGGAGGGAGTGTATTTTACTATTTTGTGATGGGGAACATTGGAGACTACGTGGATTGGTTTGCTTTCATATGTTTGTTTTTGTACTTAGTACTCCATAATAGTATATGGTTATTTAATTAGTTGAGTTGAAAAGTCCAATGGATCCTCCCTAGGATTAAGGAGGAATATTAGAGGCGTGGGTTACTATGTTTAGCAATTTGTCGTGTGCAATTAAAGGGAAGGTTGATTGCTGACTAGTTTGTCTAAAGGCTAGGCTGGCTCTCTTGATGGGTTGGCCACTTCTTTGCTAGACAAACACAATAAAAGAATGGCAAATTGGTGGGGTTTCTACTGCTCCTGTACTTTCCAAGAAGGGTCTCCCTCTTGACAGTTGCACATGTTTTAATAATAGTAGTAGTATTGAAAAGGCAAAATACATAGATTATCCCTAACTATGGATTAAATCCCTATTATATATTTTTTGAGCACCAAAATTTATCTTACACACTCAATCTTTTCAAAATATATATGATACACACCTATTTTGCTACATGACTTTTGCATGCTTAACAAAAAAAGATGAGCGTGTAAAATAGTAAATATTTTGTCTAAATTCATATTTTAATGCCATGTGTCATAATAATAATATTTTCCTTATTTTTCATTTTTATCAAATGAAAAAAGCAGCCAAACTTCTCTTTTGTCTCAGATCCTTCCCAAACGATCAGCACCCCCCTCCCTCTCCGGTCTTCCCTTCCCATCATCTCTTCCTCAGTATTATAAATATCCACCAAAATTCTGATAAAATTTTTAAAGAAGGTGCTGTAAATTTTCTCTAAAATTGCCCCTTTAAACTTCTTTCTTGCTTCTTTTACTATTATTAAAATCTACTAAAATACCCAATTTACCTAAATAATAATAATAATAAAAAATTCATGAGAATGACTGAAATTCTAAAATTTTTAACTCAGCCTCTTTCATATAAGGGAAGATTTGAAATTTTTATTCACGATGGAGTTATTTAATTAATGAAAACGAAAAACTAATTTTGATTTGCTTTATTTGGTTGTGTATGAGATCTAAAAATGGAGGAGGGAAATGGAGAACAGATGAGTTGCAATTCCAATTTTTATCTCTTCCATTTTCGGTCTTGGGTTTGTTATGAATAAATCATTGAAAAATTAAATTTGTGTCAAGGTTAAGAAGTGATGGTTATGGCTTTTTTCTGTTAGGTAGCAACGACGGAAGGCAAAAGAAGATGGAGGTGTTAGAGGATTTTCTATAGGGGGTATAAGAGTAATTTTAAATATTTTCTCTTTAAAAAATTAATAATGACACGTGTCATGATCTTATTGGTGCGTGAAATTACACATATTTTTATAAACTGGTCAAGAATTAAGAGGTGTGTATTAGACACACTCTGAAAAGATTGAGTTTGTAACATGATTTTCGTGCTTAGAAAATGTGTAATAGGGATTTGGTCCATAGTTCAGGGGGTAACTTATGTATTTTGCCTATTGAAAATAACCTTTTTACATCTACAAAATAGGAGTAAGGTCTGCGTACACTTTAGCCTTCCCAAATTCCACACTATAAAATAGGCAGAATACATAAACGGCTCCTTAAACTTGGCCATAATTTTCACTTGGACACTTTAACTGAATCCTATACCTATTGAACACCTAAACACAAACTAAATTGTTCCTATTAGGCACAACTTGCTAACATGGCACATAATGTGAGTTACACTGCCGTGAAGCGCGTGAAAGATATTATTTTTTGAATTTCTCTTTCTTCTTCTTCGTCTCTCACCTCCACCACCATATGCACCATTACTCTTTATTTTCTTCCTCCCAGCATAACCTTCACAAATTAAAGTGACTGAAAATTAGAGAGAAAAATAACCCTTTGGACTAGTAAAAACAGAGAGATTTGAACTCACGCGGATCTGAGAAAAGAACAAGCATAGATGAGACAAAAGAGGAAATGGGTCGTCGGAAATGGGTATTCCGGCCGAAGCTCCTTTCTCAGTCAAATTTTCTACTGATTCTCGCTTCTCCAGTGGTAGTTCATTCCCTATCTTTAGATGCAAATAAAGAAAGAAGATAAAGATCTCTACATGTATAATTAAAACTAATGAATTGGTTTGCATATTAAAAATATTATAACTGAAACACTAGGTAAAATCACAATGATCGACTGAGATTCTTTTGTTGTTGGAGACATTAAATTCTGCTAAAATGATGGAAAATTATGACAATACATGAAGAGGCTACGCATTGTTTCATATACAGACCACTCAACATATGGTACATTTTTAAGATTAATGAGGTCCAATGTTTGCGGTAGAAATGCTAGCATTAAGAAAAAGAAAAGAAAGTTTCAGTAGTTATTAGTCTATGGAAGAAGATGGGATCTGGAGTGCCTTGGGGGGGGGGGGGTTCTGTGTTGAAAAAATACTTCACGAAGTTATAATTTCTAGAGAACTCACTTGAGAAAAGATCAAGGATTAGCAGGTAGATTAGAGATGAGATTCATACAAACCTTTTTCAGAAAACGGGTTGTCTTGAAGGTCAAGAATCTCCGATTTCCAGCAGTCGGAATGGGGACTGGTCAAAGGAAAAAATTGAATACGAAAAAAGTTTTATTTTTGCTGCTTGTTATAGTTGCCACTTGTCTTTATTTTTATTTGTTAATGCCACTTCAGCAGTGTTTGAAGTACACACTTTGTTATTTTGCTGGAGTGTGTTTAAAGGGTTCAATAGGCACATTATATATGGAGTTTAAGTGCCCAATAGGTACAAACCTCTATTGAGGTATTCAAATAAAAATTATTGTCAAGTTAAAGGGGCTGTCTATGTATTTGTCCTATAAAATATATTGGATATGTTGTATTATAGTAGTATCCGAGCAGTTTGTGCGCCGATTATTTCACTGAATTTACAAAAGAAATCACATACTAACATTTTTTTTTCTGTTACGGTTTAAACATGACTTTTCACCATTTTTTAATCATTTTTTTTTACTAATAAGCAACCCATATGCATATCTTATAAATAATTTTTTAAAAATACCGTGAGTCTGATAATCTGTTTGGTTTGATTAACTTAGGCATAGGTCTTATCGGTTAAAATATCATAGTATAGCCAGTTTTTACACTGGTCAATGAAAAATAGCCAGCGTTTACCAAGTCAATGAAAAATAGCCACTATTTTGCTGCAACAGGGACCGGTCCAGTATAATATACGGGAGTTCTGGTGCATTCGCGTACGAGCTTCAGCATATTATGCTA
>MU747446.1:0-11874 GCA_026770625.1 Nicotiana glauca | reverse complement strand
TGGAGGTCTCCGTTCACCACCTTTTGCAGCTATTTGGCGCCAGCTACCTGAGGGGCACCATGCTGCATTTAAAAAATCATGGTTCAAAAGGGCTGATCGTGGAAACCGTCGACCGGCCCAACCGAGGCTATTGGCGCAGATATTTCTTCATTATAACGGAACACCTGGTGTCCAATCCCGTCGGATTCCCTGAAAGGTGGAATTCGAGACGTAAGTATTCGTTCCTGTTACATTGCCTATCGTTTCGGACTTTAGCGTTTCCGATTACACCACCCTTATAATTTTTGTGACTTTGCAGCGGTAGCTCACACTCCTCGGTTCATAACCGATATAAGGCAGTGGGTATCCGTTCTGTTACCTTTAGCGGAGGGGACCCATAAGTGGGCGGAGTTCATTGAACGTTACGACCCTGCGAGCCCTTCAAGTATATATATATTTTTTACTTTAGTTAATCGATCACTGTTGTTGAAAGGTTGAAGTGCTCCAAAGAAGAGGGCGACAGCACCCACCTCCTCCCAACCAGATGCCGGTCCAGTTGCGCAGGAAATACTTCACGCATCTATTAGGGAAGGGGTGACTGTAGCCTCTTTGCAAGGGGCAACGCCTGTGGAAGTGGCCGCAAGTGAGGAGAGGCCATCGACGTCATCTCTGCACCCTGCGGACGAGCCTTTTGAGGGAGAGGAGCCCGAGGAGAGGAAAAGAAGGAGGCTCGTGACGGGCAAGGTGGTGGCGACGGGAGACGAAGAGAGGAACGTGCCTCGCCAGCCAACTAGGCCCGTCCTTATGGCCGACGCCATCCGTTCCGGGAGGCAGACCACCCAGATACGTGCTGATGTTGGTACCAGCACGACTCACGTTGCTGAGGGCATTTCATCGCCCCTTGTTGGTGGTGAATCTGGGGGGACGACTGCTGAGGCCGCCCATGGGAACACGGGTGAGATGGCGGAGGTCCAACGCGCAGGTGGAGATAACGGCAGACAGATCTGGCCGTCTTATTATGATTCCAGTGGCTTACAACTTGCTGCAGCACAGCGAGCGGGCCGCATTAGAGATGGCCCTACTTTGTGCGGCCCCTGAGCGCAAGATGCTGAGTGCTGTCAGCGACGCGGAGCTATCTCAGTGGGTGGCGGGTATGGCGTTGCAGGTAACCTCTCCGTTCTTTTGCATGTTATGTAGTTGATTCTGTATGCGTACTGACTCACGTGCATGTACATGCACTCTTCTCTCTTTTTCGTTTTAGACCCTGGTTCTGGAGGTAGAGAGACGACGCCGCGAGAAGAAGAAAGCAACCGTTTTTGATAAGATGGTCAAGAAGTATAAACGTTGTCGTTCCAAACACCAGGCGGCGGCGGATCTTTTCCAGCAGGATCCACAATTCCAAATTTTTTGGGAGGGCCTCGAACAGAGGGAGGCTCAATTAAACCGCAGAGCGGCGGAGCTGGAAAAAGCGGATGAAGATTTGATGAGGGCGGTGGCTCGCAATAGTGAGCTGGAGTCACTCCTCAAGCTGAGGGAGGAAGAGTCGGAGCTTAGCCACGGAGTGGCAGTGGAGGTAGATGACCTTCATGGTAGGGTGGCGGTTTTAACAGTTGAGCTTGCAACTAAGGCGGCTGAGATTGACGTTCTCAAGCATGCTGCCTTTCCACGGTTTGGAGACGAGGCCCGAGATGCGCATGAGATATGGATATACGCGGAAGCTAAGCTGGACGTGTATAAAGGACTTCTTGTTGCAGGACGTGCCTCTAAGGAGGCGGTCCAAGCGCGTTTGCGTGAGGCTCGTGCCGCCCGTGCGGCCTGTGGGTACAGCTCCGACTCCCCCGACCGAGAAGGTTGTATTTCTGAGGACGTCAATCGGCTTGAGTCCGGCTCGTGGTTTAATGAGGTTTACCGTGATGACCAGGAGGGGGGGCGTGCGGATGGCGAGGACAAACCTGGCGAGGCCCCTTAGGACTTGTATAGATTTTGCATTTTTTCTTCTTCTATTTTTTTTGGGAATGTAATAGGAGCCCTTCGTGGGACTAAGTGTACATAATTTTTGTTATAGTGAAAGAGTTACGCTTGTGTTGCTTATCCTTTCGCATTGTTCTTTGCTTATACACTGTTTGTTACTGTCGGATAGGATCGACGATCCTTAGTGATGGCTTTTGGCCCAAAAGGATGTAACTTCAACTGTCGTTGTAGTGTTCATCCGTCGTCGTCGAGCGGGATTTACAATTATTGGCGATGGCCTTTGGCCCAAAAGGATGTAACTTCAACTGTCGTTGAAGTGTTTATCCGTCGTCGTCGAGCGAGGTCGACAATTATTGGCGATGGCCTTTGGCCCAAAAGGATGTAACTTCAACTATCGTTAAAGTGTTTATCCGTCGTCGTCGAGCGGGGTAGACAATTATTGGCGATGGCCTTTGCCCCAAAAGTATGTAACTTCAACTGTCGTTGAAGTGTTTATCCGTCGTCGTCGAGCGGGGTCGACAATTATTGGCGATGGCCTTTGGCCTAAAAGGATGTAACTTCAACAGTCATTGAAGTGTTTATCCGTCGTCGTCGAGCGGGGTCGACAATTATTGCCAATGGTCTTTGTCCCAAAAGGATGTAACTTCAACTGTCGTTGAAGTGTTTATCCGTCGTCGTCGAGCGGGGTCGACAATTATTGGCGATGGCCTTTGGCCTAAAAGGATGTAACTTCAACAGTCATTGAAGTGTTTATCCGTCGTCGTCGAGCGGGGTCGACAATTATTGCCAATGGTCTTTGTCCCAAAAGGATGTAACTTCAACTATCGTTGAAGTGTTTATCCGTCGTCTTCGAGCGGGGTCGACAATTATTGGCGATGGCCTTTGGCCCAAAAGGATGTAACTTCAACTGTCGTTGAAGTGTTTATCCATCATTGTCGAGCGGGGTCGAAAATTATTGGCGATGGCCTTTGCATAAGGGAGAAGGTGGCAGTAGTTGCTTACATAATGGAGAAGGTGGCCGCAACCGCTTACATAACGGAGAAGGTGGCCGTAGCCGCTTACATAATGGAAAAGGTGGCCGTAGCCGCTTACATAGTGGAGAAGGTGGCCGTAGCTGCTTACACGATAGAGAAGGTGGCCGTAGCCGCTTACATAATGGAGAAGGTGGCCATAGCCGCTTACATGATGGAGAAGTTAACTAGGCTAGTCCCTTTATTATATCGGTCTGGAGAGACGTGTCGACTGGCTGGTATGATAAACCTATTTCCATGCGCCCCTGGGTGTCTCCTTCACCGCCTCGTTAAAAAACTCCCCGAGAAAACCTAATTGGGACAAAACTCGGGTAAGGGAAAAAGAGTACGACTCAGGAGATGCCCTTCAAAAGTGGAAGTATTTGAGGTGGGCGATGTTCTAGTTGTTCTGGAGTGTTTTTCCTTCCATTGTTTCTAACTAGAATGCTCCTTTGCCTGCGTCTGCTGTGATTTTATATGGCCCATTCCAATTGGTGCCCAGTTTTCCTTCGCTCGGGTCTTTTGACGCCAAAGTTTCGGCGTTGAGGATGTAGTCTCCTACTTTGAGTGGTCGTATTTTGGCATTTTTGTTGTAATAACTTTTGACCTATTGCTTTTGAGCCATCATTCTTATGTGGCCCATGTCTCTTCGTTCTTCGACTTTGTCGAGGTCTTGAAGCCTTCCCATGTCGTTGTCTGGTTCGCTGGTGTGTGAGTATCTTAGGCTCGGTTCTCCTATTTCGACCGGTATAACCGCATCGGTTCCGTAGACCAGTGAATACGGTGTTTCTCCTGTACTAGATTTGGGTGTTGTCCGGTACGCCCAGAGTACCTCTGGTAGTAATTCGGGCCAGAGCCCTTTAGCTTCTTCGATTTTCTTCTTCAGAATGTTCAGTATGTTTTTGTTGGATGCTTACGCTTGGCCGTTGGCGGCAGGATGATATGGCGTGGAGAGTATCCGTTTGATACGCCATTTGTCACAGAACTCTGTTATCTTTTTGCCAATAAATTGTGGGCCGTTGTCGCAGCTGATTTCTTTGGGGATGCCGAAGCGGCATATGATATTTTTCCATATGAAGGCGATGACTTCTTGTTCGCGTATTTGGGCATACGCACCTTCTTCTACCCACTTGGAGAAGTAGTCAGTCAAAACTAATAAAAATCGTACCTTTCCTCGCCTGCTGGCAGAGGTCTGATTATGTCCATTCCCCATTTGATTAAGGGCCAAGGTGATGTTACCGAGTGTAGGGGCTCTCCCGATTGATGTATCACGCGGGCGTACTTTTGGCACTGTTCGCATCTACGAACGTACTCTGCTGCCTCCTTTTTCATTGTGGGCCAGTAGTACCCGGCGGGGATAATGCAACAGACAAGCGCGCGATTACCGGTGTATGCGCCGCAGTGACCCTCGTGTACCTCTTCGAGTACTTGCCTTGTCTGGTGCGGCCCTAAGCACTTAGCGAGGGGTCCGCCGAACGTTCTTTTGTACAGGTCGTGGTTAATTAGGCAGTACCGAGCTACCTGTACGCGGAGCTTTTTGACTGCCTTTTTGTCGAGTGGGAGTGTCCCGTCCTACAAATAGGAGATAAACTGGTTGCGCCAGTCCCAAGTCAGATTTAAATAGAGTACCTTGGTGTGATCTATGGCTGAATGGAGTAGGGTGACTATGTTCCCCTTGTTGATGTTCTTGGTGGCTGCGACCAATTTGGCTAGGCCGTCTGCTTCGACGTTCTGCGCCCTTGGGATTTGTTCCAAGCGGCATTCGTTGAATTCTAGCATCAACTTGTGGATTTCTGATTGATATTTCTGCAGCCTCTGTTCCTTGATCTGGTAAGTCCCGCTGACCTGGTTTACCATGAGTTGAGAATCGCAATGGAGGATGAGTCCTCGAGCCCCGTATTTGATGGCTAACTTCATACCTGCAATCACAGCCTCATACTCGGCCTCATTGTTAGTCATCTCGGGGCATCGTATGGATGGCGAATTATTTCGCCCGTGGGGACTTTGAGTACGAGTCCTAGTCCCGATCCCGAGGCATTAGAAGCGCCATCATTGTAGAGGGTCCATAGGTCGGCATCGGGAATGGCGCGAATGGCCTCTAGTTCCGCTTTCGGCAAAATCTCGGTACTAAAATCGGCGACAAAGTCCGCGAATACCTGCGACTTGATGGCATTTCTCGGGTGGTAGGATATGTCGTGCTCACTGAGCTCTATGGCCCATATGGCGAGCCTTCCCGACAGTTCGGGTTTGTGTAGGATGCTCCTCAGGGGGAAAGTCATCACGACTATTATGGGGTGGCACTGAAAGTAAGGTCTAAGCTTCCGTGAAGCTACGACCAGTGCTAGGGCGAGCTTTTCGAGGTGTGGATACCGTGTTTCGGCTCTACTATGGTTTTGCTAATATAGTAAATAGGAGATTGCGTAACTTTGTTTTCACAGACCAGGACTGCACTGACAGCGACTTCGGACACCGCCAGGTATACTAGCAAAGGTTCGCTAGGGTTCGCCTTGACTAGTAGTGGTGGCGAAGACAGGTATTCCTTCAATTTTTTCAAAGCCTCGGTGCACTCCTCATTCCATTGCAGTCCGTGATCTTTTCTCAATACGTTAAAAAATTTATGGCATATGTCGGAGGATTGCGAGATGAACCTGGATAGGGCGGCTATTCGCCCTGTCAGCTTCTGTACCTGTTTCTTGCTGTTCAAGGTCTCAGGTATTGAGGCTATCGCCTTGATCTAGTCCGGGTTGACTTCGATACCTCGTTGTGATACGAGGAACCCCAAGAACTTCCCTGATTCCACGCCGAAGGCGCACTTTTCTGGGTTCAATTTCATCCCATATCGCCGTAGTATCTCAAAGGCTTCTTTCAGGTGGTCGAGGTGGTCTTCTTTGTTTGCCGATTTTACCAGCATATCGTCGATGTAGACTTCCATGGTCTTGCCAAGTTGTTCCTTGTACATTCTGGTGACCAGTCTCTGTGAGCACGTGATTTTTGCCGCGCTTAAATTACTCCTATAAAATTCATTAAAATTAGAATTTTTCTTTTAGTATTTGAAATTTTAGGAATTAATTGCATGATTTTGTGTTTTGTTTGCATTTTTAGCCGTCATAAAAAATGAAATATTACAAAAATAGCATACTTGCATTTAGGACCCAATTCTAGGTTTTTATATTAATGAAACATCATTGAAAATAAGAGAAAAAATAAATAACAAAAATAATCCTTTTACACTTTTGTTCCTTTAACTTCACTTTTGTTTAATTTTCCTCTTAAAATTAGGATCTAGTTAGTTTTAGGAAATTTAATTAGCCTCATTAAATCAGGTTTTGGCTAATCTTAATTTTTGCACTTAATAAAATCTAAAATTTAAATAAATAAAAAAAAATAAATAAAAAAAATTGAAACAAAAAAATAAAGGGCCAGCCAGCTTTGGGCCATTTGTATTTAAATTGGCTAGCCCAAGTTAAAATACCCCAAGCTCGACCAAAACGGCCTAAAACCGCCTAACCGACCCGTTTCCCCTCTCACATTAAAGAGACCTTCCCCCTTCATTAGAAAGGGACACGCGAAATACGTGACCCCTTACCCATCTTCTTCTTCACATAAAACACACACAAAATAACGGGGACTCAGACGAAGAAGGAGGGGAGAAAAATCCTTGGAAGCAAATTTAGAGATCTAAAAAAAAATTACATTTCAAATATGAAGAAAAAGCTCTCATCTCTCTCAAATGGAGCAGCGGCAGAAGACCCCTTGCAGTTGTTCTCCTATTTTATTTCTCTAGCTCACATCTACTGGGTTCAAAAAGGCTGTTGTTCGTCAGTATTTGCTGATTTTTTAGCTGGAGCTGCTGAAAAATCTATCCGGATTTGCGGATCTTCATTCCGGGTATGCTTATTCGTCTTTGAGCCATTATTTCAACTCGATTCGGAATAGTAAAAAAATATTAATTATTGAATTTGTGAAACAATGGAACTTTGTTATTCATAAAATGTGACTCAAATTCGATGTCAATCCGATTTGGTATTTTCTGTTCTTGCTATCTATGTTGTCGTTTTGGTTCTTTTGTTGTTTGAGGATTTTGAAGGAAAATGCTGTGGAGTTCCATATTTCAATTGTTAAATATAGCACTCTATTTGCCAAACTGATTTTTTTTAGAATTCCTTCTTTGATAAATTTCGAATTTTGAGTAAGTTGAAATTAGATCTTTGAGTTGCTAGATGTTAAGGGATGATTTAGTGTTTGTTGTTCGTAATTAGTCATTATTAAAATCTCATTTGCAAAGCCACAAGTCTCTCGCCTCTACACCCACGCTCACACACGAAAATACACAAAGATATGAAACTCAACAACGAAAATTGATTTTCAGATCTTAAAAAAAAAAAAAAAAAGATTTCAATTTGTTGCCTTGTGGTTTAGTGTTTAAACTCTCCAAATTTTCTGGTTGATTGTTGAATCCGGGAGAGCTTTGAAAATCTGAGTCGCATGAAGCTTTGAAAAATTCTAAAAAATAAAGAAAAAGAATCTGGTGCATTGTTGATTTTTCCTGCTCGATTTTGTTCGATTCGGCTGCTGTAATTGTTGAGGTTCATTAATCAAAGGACTATCTCAGTAGTGGCTGAACTCCAAATTTCTGCCATTTGGATTATCGCTTGGTTTTGGATCATTTGTTGCAGTAAGGTGTGTAAGTCTCGCATGTATTTTATCTCTTAATATGAATGAATAATCTTCTTTTCCATGAACACGGCACATAGGTCTCAAACTAATCTGTGAAATGCTCTCTTTATATATTTCAAGACAATTTTCCTTTGTACAAAATTTGATCTCAAGAGTAAAATATGAACTCTTTTATTTTACTTCTTGTTTGTTAAGGTCTTGTTTCTTCTTAAATAAATTGGTGTGCATGAGATTGGTTAACTTAAAAGTTGCAGAAGACTTTTGCCCTCTGATAAAGCAAAGTTGGAATTCCTCCAAATCAGATTTAGTAAGTCTGTCCAATACTGGTTTTATTTTGGAATGAGATAATTTTGACAAATTGAGAAGAATTGTGTATATTGGTGAATGATTGAAAATATGAATTGCCAAAATGGCTGATGGCAATGTGATGCTACTTCCTTATATGTTTTATTTGTTTGCATCTGAATGATACAAATACTTTTTTTTAACAGGTAGGAATACTAAAATGTTACAGTGAGTTGATTTAGATGCTTTGTCAAATAATGACATTTGCGGTAGTAATTGAGTTTTACGAATGGAGTATTTTCGTGGGTTAACTTAGAATTCGGGACGTGCCGTTTAGCGAATTTCACGGCCTGCCGCAAAATTAATAATACGCTAGTCGCTTTAGGCGCGTATTTTAATAACATTACCTTCCTAAACTCGGGTGCACATTTATGTGACCCAAATCCAAATCTCAACGAAGTCGAAATGTGTCAACAACCACGGGTACATTTATGTGACGTGGTTCGAGATACGTTTTCACGACGTTATAATTCTCGTTAAAATAATAATAAAAGCGGTTTACGGTTAAAAAGAACATAAGCTAAAACATGTTTTGAAATCAGATAAATCCAAATATAACAGTTGAGAGACCGTGCTAGAATCACGGAACCCGGAAATGCCTAACACCTTCTCCCGGGTTAACAGAATTCCTTACCCGGATTTTTGGTTCGCGGACTATTAACCTAGTCATAATTTCCTCGGTTCGGGATTCAACCGGTGACTTGGGATACCATTAATCTCCCAAGTGGCGACTCTGAATCTTAATAATAAATCCCGTTCCGATTGTCCTTTAAGTGGAAAAACCCCTTTACGCCCTTACGGGTGTAGTGAAAAGGAGGTGTGACAACTCTGGCAACTCTGCTGGGGACAAACCCAGAACTTCGGTTCAGGGTTGAAGAATTCGAGCTTAGAATAATTGTTATGTTTGGCTTTATCTGATTTTCCTACATGTTTCCTGCTAAATGTGCTAAATGATTTACCGCTTCTCTTCTCACCTCCGGGGATGTGCTTACTGGTTGAGACTCCCTATTCTGTTAGTGTCATACCCTGAAATAAGAAATAGGCTCGGATAGGTTACAAAGCTGGACGATCTCGCGGGTCCCCGGTACGTAGCCCTCTCCTCAACTCGAGTTGTCCGCTCGGGTACACTGTTTAGAACACATACCCAGGTTTTGAACCTAGAATAACTTGATTTCATGCCGGATCCTTAGTAGGAACGCTTATTTGCATCACATGCATTTGACTTAGGGGACGCAACACAGGGGTTGGGTCCGTCTAGGACAGGTAACCTGAAATGAAAAGACCATCCTGATGCATCTTGCGTGTTGCACATGCATTTATTTGTCTCGGACTTGCATGCTGACCGGCTTTGGAGTATTTGGGAAAATTAAAAAAAAGAGAGAAATAACAATTTATATAGTTAATTATCTGTTTTAGAAAACAACCAATGTCAAAATAGTATCGAAACTCTGCCGAATATTTGAGAAAAATGAAAAAAAAAAGGAAAAGGGAAAAGAAAATTTGTTTTCAAAAGATGGTTTGTTTTATTGGTCAAGAAAAAGGAAAAAAACTAAAGAGTTTTATTTTCAAATAGTTTGTTGAAAGAGAAAATACAAAAAGAGTATTATTTTCTGAAATAGTGTATTTGTCAACAAAAAAGAGTCTTGTTTTCGAAAATAGTTAGTTTTATTTGCCCGAACTACGTTGGTTTGATTCTCACCGGATGTGAGATACTTAGGCAACCCTCATCGGGTCCAACCACCCCTTTTGCAAAAATAGCCAAAAATACCAAAATTTTAATCCAATAAGTCGGATGACGCCATTCTTGTTGGAAAATAAGCCGAATGTCCCCAAAAGGGCGCCGGAAGGCTGTTTTTACAAGAACAGCCACCCTGAGTCATTTTAAAACAGTTTGCGGGCAGAGCCTTAAAATCTTCTTTTCGGAAGTGCTGAAAGGCCGTATATGCAAAACTGAGTCTTTGTTTTCTTAAAATAAATATTTTTTAAGGATAGCCACTTTTAATTTTTTTTAAGTCAAAATAAGTCATTACATGGCCAGTTTTCTTTAAATAGTCACAGTTGACATTGGAGCCTTCTCAGTCTTGAGCAGGCCTGCGGCGATGCCGAGTGATGCCCCACGGGCCCCAGGATGTGAAGCTTTGATGTACTCTTGATCTTGTTTTTAATCATCGAGTTTGTAGTTTGTTATTTTGAGTCTGCTTTTGTAGTTTCCCTTCAAGAAAAACAAATAGTCTAGTATCTCTTATTAATATAATATGAAAATCCCAAAAAATTACCCCTTTATTTTTGCATTCAATTTGCAAGAACTACGCTTGGTATGATTCATGCGGGGTCATAACACGTAGGCAATCTCCATAGAATTCGACCATAACCAAAAGAAAATAGAAAAAAAAGGATAAAAAAGAGAGGAAAAACCACAAAAAGCCAATAGCGGAAAAACAAGAAAGAAAGAAAAGAAAAATCAAGAAAGGAAGAAAATAGGAACAAGAAAAGACAAAGGCAAGAGTGAAAAGAAGAAGAAAAAAAGAAGAAAAAAGAAGAAAAACAAGGAAGAGAAAGTTTGCAATTGGAAATAAGGAAAAGGCCAGGATGACGCATGCGATCGATCAAAAGCATAATAGGAACTGTTAACTGCTTAGGTGCATTCACTCCCCAAATGTGCGGGTACCAATATGTTAAATGCCCTAACGCTAACGTGATGGTTTCATTTTTTCATGTCATTCCAGAAAGGTGGTTGGTTTGTGATTTTAAAGTGGTAACTCCTCTTTACAACACAAGGACAAAAGGCAGTTGGCATCCTGCAACCCATTCCTACAACACTCGGGCAAAAACCAAACTGAACATGACAGGCCAAGAATCAGATACCAGTATCGTGGACCTGTCAAAAGAGGTAGAAGTGGTGGATGTCAAAGCAATGAGGGAAGAGATGTATAAGTTGAGGCAGCAGATGGCCGAGATGCATCAGTCCTGGGCTAAGGGTAAGCCGGCGCCAGTTTATCCCGCCAATCCAGCATATATCCCACCTTTGGCTCAGTCTCAGGAGCCTCCTCCTGTGAATTCATCTTCATCTTTCCCTTGCTACCAACAGAGCGATGGCACCACCTCCTATCCTCCCCAAGCTCCACCACCCAAACAAAACCCTCCTCCACTAATCACCTCTGTCTTTGTGGCGCCTCCACCTGCCACATTGCAAAGATCTTCTAGTGAGCCATTGTGTCTAACTCACGACAGCCAGTACTACCTTCCTGAGCCTACCGTTAAAGCTCCTGAGCCATATTCCTACACTCATCACTTTGAGCTCCCGGTGGAAACTAACAAGCCACTTAAGGATCCGGAACAGGAAGAGATGTTTCGAAAAGTAAAAAGCCTGGAGCAATCCTTCAGGAACATGCAAGGATTGGGTGGCCAAGTCAGTGTGGCCTACAAGGATTTGTGCTTGTTTCTCGATGTCCAACTGCCAGCAGGGTTCAATTTACCAAAGTTTGATTTGTATGATGGACATGGTGATCCTTTAGCCCATCTGAGGGGATTTTGCAGTAAAATGAGAGGCGTTGGGGGAAGGGATGAGTTATTGATGGCGTACTTCAGCCAAAGTCTAAGTGGCGCAGCCTTGGAATGGTACACGCGGCAGGATCATGCCCGATGGTACACTTGGGATGATTTGGGCCAACCGTTTGCATGCCATTTTCAGTATAATCTCGAAATCGCCCTGAACCATCTGTCACTGACCAAAATTGAGAAGAAGCCCGGGGAAAGCTTCAGGGAGTACGGTTTCCAGTGGAGAGAGCAGGCAGCAAGAGTCGATCCTCCCATGAAGGAGAGCGAGATGGTCGATTACTTCTTACAGGCTTTGGAGCCTACCTACTATGGTCACCTGGTGTCAGCAGTGGGA
>MU747442.1:73897-131371 GCA_026770625.1 Nicotiana glauca | reverse complement strand
ATTAATTTGGGAGATGCAGAGAATGTCAGAGAAACTCACATCAGTGTTCACTTGTCGCCATCAAAAAAGGAAGAATATACGAAATTTTTGAAAGAATATGAGGACATATTTTCCTGGTCGTATGATGATATGACTGGCCTCAGCACGTCCATCGTAGCTCACAAACTGCCAACAGATCCAGCCGGTCCGCCGGTAAAGTAGAAACTCAGGAAGTTCATACCCGATATGAGTTTGAAAATTAAAGAAGAGGTCACTAAGCAAGTCAAAGCCAAGATTCTCAGGGTAGTGGAATATCCAACGTGGTTAGCCAACATCGTGCCTGTACCAAAGAAGGATGGGAAGGTCAGAATCTGTGTCGACTACCGGGATCTCAGCCGGGCCTGTCCCAAAGATGATTTTCCCTTGCCAAACATACACATTCTTATCGACAATTGTGCCAGACATGAGTTGCAGTCTTTTGTTGATTGTTTCGCTGGGTATCATCAGATATGGATGGATGAGGAGGATGCAGAGAAAACGGCTTTCATCACGCCATGGGGAATGTATTGCTACAGAATGATGCCATTTGGGTTGAAGAATGCTGGAGCCACCTACATGAGAGCCATGACTACTATCTTTCACGAAATGATACACAAGGAGATTGAAGTATATGTGGACGATGTCATCGTTAAATCCAAGAAAGCTGCTGATCATAGGGAATATTTGAGAAAATTCTTCAATAGACTGAGAAGGTACAACCTGAAAGTGAATCCTGCCAAATGTGCATTCGGGGTTCCTGCTGGAAAACTACTGGGTTTCATCGTGAGTCGTCGAGGGATAGAATTGGACCAATCAAAAGTTAAAGCCATTCAAGAATTACCACTACCAAAGAACAAGGACATGATGAGTCTCCTGGGGAGACTCAACTATATCAGTCGATTCATAGCCCAGTCCACAGTCATTTGTGAACCAATCTTCAAAATGTTGAAGAAAGACGCTGCCACCAGGTGGACCGACGATTGTTAGAAAGCCTTTGATAGAATCAAGGAGAACTTGTCAACGCCGCCAGTCTTGGTTCCTCCCGAGCCAGGAAGACCTCTATTACTTTACCTTGCAGTATTGGATGGAGCATTCGGTTGTGTTCTGGGACAACATGATGAGACGGGAAGAAAGGAGCAGGCCATCTACTACCTCAGTAAGAAGTTTACCCCGTACGAGGCCCGGTATTCTCTATTAGAGCGCACCTATTGTGCTCTGACTTGGGTAGGTTAGAAATTAAGGCATTATTTCTGTGCCTACACTACCTATCTCATATCCAGGATGGACCTGCTGAAATATATTTTCCAGAAGCCCATGCCCACTGGCAAGCTCGCCAAGTGGCAAATCTTGTTGAGTGAATTTGACATTGTTTACGTGACTCAGAAAGCAATCAAGGGTCAAACCATATCAGATCACCTCGCCGAGAATCCTACTGGCGGAGAATACGAACCCCTAAAAATGTATTTTCATGATGAAAAGGTGTCCTTTGTAGGAGAGGATATTACGGAATCCTACGATGGATGGAGGTTTTTTTTCGACGGAGCCGCAAATTTCAAAGGAGTTAGCATAGGAGCAGTCCTGATATCATAAATCGACCAGCATTACCCGGTATCCGCCAAGCTCAAGTTCCCTTGCACAAACAACATGGCTGAATATGAAGCTTGCATCCTGGGACTCAAGATGGCCATTGACATGAACATTCAAGAATTACTAGTGATCGGGGACTCAGACCTGCTCATACATTAAGTTCGAGAAGAATGGGCCACAAAAAACTCCAAGATACTTCCCTATTTGAATCACATACAGGAGTTAAGGAAAAGATTCACAAAGACGGAATTCCAACATGTCCCCAGGATCCAGAATGAGTTCGCTGATGCATTAGCCAATTTATCATCCATGATCCAGCCTCCAGATACGAATTACATTGATCTCATCCCGGTAAGGATCTATGATCAGCCAGCTTATTGTGCTCACGTTGAGGAAGAAGCGGACGGAAAGCCATGGTTCCACAACATCAAAAGGTATTTGACCATAGGGGAATATCCATAACTTGCCAACACTACCCAAAAGCACATACTTCGGAGGTTATCCAACAATTTCTTTCACAGCGGAGGAATAATGTACAAGAGACTCCCGATTTGGGTTTGTTAAGGTGTGTCAAAGCAAAAGAAGCAACCAGACTATTGGACGAAGTGCATGCAGGGACATGCGGGCCACACATGAACGGTTTTGTCTTAGAAAAGAAGATACTTCGAGCGGGTTATTTTTGGATGACTATGGAAACAGACTGTATTCAGTACGTTCGCAAGTGCCATCGCTGTCAGATACATGCAGACATGATTAAGGTGCCTCCAAATGAGCTTACTGCAACTAGCTCGTCGTGGCCATTTGTCGCCTGGGGAATGGATGTTATCGGACCTATTGAGCCTGCCACTTCAAACAGGCACCGTTTTATCCTGGTGGCAATTGATTATTTCACCAAATGGGTTGAAGCAGCATCATACAATGCAGTAACTAAGAAAGTTGTGGTAGATTTCATCTGTGACCGTATTGTTTGCAAGTTCGGGGTTCCAGAATCAATCATCATTGATAATGGTTCCAATCTCAACAGCGACTTGATGAAAGCAATGTGTGAGACATTCAAGATCAAGCACAAGAACTGAATAGCTTATAGGCCTCAGATGAATGGAGCTGTAGAGGCAGCCAACAAGAACATCAAGAAGATACTAAGGAAGATGATCGAAAGTCACAAACAGTGGCATGAGAAGTTCTCATTTGCTTTGCTGGGATATCGCACCACGGTCTGCACATCAACCAGGGCAACTCCCTACATGCTAGTTTATGGTACAGAGGCGGTCATTCCCGCCGAGGTAGAGATTCCCTCTCTAAGGATCATACAAGAAGCAGAGTTGGATGACGCAGAATGGGTAAAAGGTCGCTACGAGCAGTTAGCCCTTATAGATGGAAAAAGAATGAATGCAGTTTGCCACGGTCAGTTGTATCACAACAGAATGTCCAGAGCCTTCAACAAAAGAGTTAAGCCAAGAAAGTTTACACCGGGGCAGCTGGTGTTGAAGAAAATATTGCCACATCAAGATGAAGCCAAGGAGAAATTCTCTCCCAACGGCAAGGTCCGTACATGGTTCACCGGGTTCTAACTGGAGGAGCCCTTATTCTTGTAGAAATGGATGGAAAAGTCTGGCCGAAACCAATCAACTCATATGCAGTGAAACGATATTATGTTAATCATCTATGATTTCTTTATAATGTAATTTGAACTATGCCTGACCTGATTCCCATTTAAGAGGGGATACGTAGGCAGCCCGATGGGTTCGGTCACAATTTAATAAAAATCTCATTTCCCCTTATTATTGGAACTGGGGCAGAATTTTGAGGAGGACCCTCAAAATTCCGAAGCTAGTCTTCATCCACTCATTGCCAGGGATGTCACCTCAGTAAACTGGGGCAGAATTTTGAGGAGGACCCTCAAAATTCCGAAGTTGATTCTTTAGTCATTCAGCGTAGCTGTCAGAAGTGCCAGCCTAGTAAATTGGGGAAGAATTTTGATCAAAATTTCGGAGCAAGAAAGGTTGCAATGCTTTGAACCACGTCGCAGCCGTTGGTTCATTTAAACAGAACTATTTTCTACTTACGTTATAGTTGTTAAATCATGCATAACTATGATAGCTGCTGTTTAGCAAACGCTACCCCAATGATATGCAACATCGGAGGCCATGGGAAAACGAACTAACCTTTCCCCTATTACAAAACTCACGATTTTTCTTTGGATGCAAGCACCCAAGTCACAAAGTTACTAGACATGTTACACAATCACATTAAACCATCGCACATATTCGCATTTGCTACCCGCGCGCAATATTCTCCAGTAGCCGCAACACCACAATCAGTTACCAATAATCAGCTAAGAATCTTTACTACCTTCTGCATTTCCTACCTTCCGAGACTAATCGTTGCATAAGGCTACTTTTCTACCTTCCGAGACTAAGCGTTGTCTCCATCTACATTTCCTGCATTGCATAAGGCTACCTTTCCGCCTTCCGAGACTAAGTGTTGTCTCCATTTAGCATTATCTGCATAAGGCTACCTCCCTGCCTTCCGAGACTAAGCATTGTCTCCATCTGCATTTCCTGCATTGCATAAGGCTACCTTCCTGCCTTCCGAGACTAAGCGTTGTCTCCATCTGTATTTCCTACATTGCATAAGGCTACCTTCCTGCCTTCCGAGACTAAGCGCTGTCTCCATCTGCATTTCCTGCATTGCATAAGGCTACCTTTCTGCCTTTCGAGACTAAGTGTTGTCTCCATCCTGCATTATCAGCATAAGGCTACTCTTTCTGCCTTTCAAGGTTAAGCTCTACCTCCACTTGCATGGCTGAAATACCGCCACTTTCATTTACATCTTGCAAATCGGCTGAAATATCGCCATTTTACTTATCATATCGGCTAGAATACCGCCGCACTGCATTTAAATTTTTCTATCGGCTGAAATATCGCCATTTTACTTATCATATCGGCTAGAATACCGCCGCACTGCATTAAATTTTTTCTATCGGCTAAAATATCGCCATTCAACTTATTATATCGGTTAGAATACCGCCGCACTGCATTTAAATTTTTCTATCGGCTGAAATATCGCCATTTTACTTATCATATCGGCTGAAATACCACCAAATCTTGCATTTCATGGGCTGAAATATTGCCAAACTATCCAAAGGCGTCATCATTCGAAGCCACCATCTTCATAGCCCGAGAACACCATGCCATGGCCTGAGGATCCCACTTTATATCTTGCACATCATTATTCAAAGGCATCATGGTTCGGAGGCACCATCATCATAGCCCGAGAACATCATTTCATAGCCTGCGAATCCTTCAATTTTGCGCTTCATGGCCCAGGACACCATGGAGGACGTCATCCTAACCGTCCAAAGACAGCATTTATCGTCCAATGGGAACTTGTACCACGTTTAAATTTATACACAGTATATGTTTGCATTGCTCACTTGCAGGTACACCAAATAGCAATGGACGTCTCAGTAGGAGCGACTCTATTTCGGTTCTCGCAACCGATCAACTTCAAAATGCCTCTTGTTTCCGAGCGTCACGTCCGTCCTTTCAAACCTCCATCGGCATGTTCCATCAACAGTTCCTGAACTTCATACGGCCTGATTCTTTTAAAACCAGGGATATGTAGGTAGCTCAGAAACCAGAGCTCGGTCAAATTCTTTTCAAAACGTCATTTCCGGTCAAAATTGGTCATCATATCTTTACCCGACAACTCTTTTATCCTTCCCGTGTAAAGAGGGGAAGCTGTTGATACCCAATTTTTCCCTATGTATTTTATACACCCAAATGTTCTCAAAATAGTATATTCATGCATATATAAGCATTCCCAAGAGTTTTGGTATTTTCCTTATTTTTTAAAGCTCTTAGAATCAATTTGTTGTCTATTTTAATAGTTCAAAATTCAATAATTATTTCCAGACTATCATTATTGGAGAATAATTTATTTTATTCTCATATTTACACCAAAATATAATTAAGGTGATTTTTGTACATTTTTACAAAATTGCTCGTTATTTTTTAAAAGCTAATTGCATATAAATGCAATTATAGCCTATTCTATGATTAATAGCGTTTATAATCGTAAAATTAGTTCTAATATTTTTTAATTAATACATATGTATTATTAATTGGTTTAGCATCTTCCATTTTCTTTTAAAATCATTTTTACTATTTTTATAAAATAATATGGGAAAACTGGCTATTTCAATTTTGGCCACATTTCATTTCAATTATAGCCTCAATTTCGTTTAAATCTTGAACCCAATTGACCCCAAATCAGGCCCCAAATCGACGACCCAATTCAATTTTTTACCCGACCCCTGACCCAATTAACAAACCTGTCGGTTTGTATTTTTAAATCCTGGCCGTTGATCATTTTGATCAATGGCCCTCATTTGTTCTTTCCTTTTTAATTCTACACGACCTAACCCTAACCCTCATTTTCCCTTCAACCGTCACCTTCAAATCCTCCCCTTCTCTCAAATGTTCTCAAGCCATCGAAACCCTAATCATCTCCCTCGTCTTCTCCGTTCAATCTCACCGGAGTCCATGGCTTCTCAGGCCATGGACAGCATGTGCTCACCTGCTTTAACCCCCAGGCCTTGGCTGTTCAAGGTTTTAAGGTCTGACCTTAACAATGCTAGTTCAGATCCTCCGCTGATCTGTGCTCCTATGGCTTCTCCGGCTCCGTTCCGACGTGTTCGAGCCTCAAGAGCTTAGATATGGCTCAGATTTACTCCAGGCCAGATCCTTTCCAAGCCTTCTCATTTCTAGGCTTTCTGAGAAACCATAAAAGTTGTTCGAGGTTCCTTCTTTCTTTCTTTTCTTAGACATGTGATAGATCTGTGGTATACTCAAAGTTTCAAAGCTTTTCCCCAAATTTCTCTTTTCAAAATTGGTCTGTTCAATTTAGGGTTTTTTAAATCTTAAAACGGTTTCTGTTTCTTCTTCTTCTTCTTTGTGTGAATCTGTATATGCCATGTTCTTACGATTTTTTCCCTTATGTCTTATGTTCTTTCCTCATATGTCTTCTCCTATGCTCTTGTGTTTTGCCATTATTACGCATGTTTTTCTGTTTTGTATTCTGTTCTTTCTCCTACTGGGTTCTATAAGCATGCTTTATATGTCTCCCTCGCATATCCCTCCACTGTATTTTTCTTTTTACCAAACCTTTACTCCTTGCCTGCCTTTACTGGATTTTTGTTTAAGCCCTAAGCATGATTCATTTATTGTTTTCCTAAACCTGTATTGCTTTTCTCTTGTGAACTTGTTTGATCAAAAATATTTGCTTAAATGTATTCCTTGTATTTCGAACTTGCTATTCTCTCAATTTGTTCTCTCATAAGTCTTTGAAAGAGGCTATTGAAGCCTATTCTACTTGTACTTTCCTCACATATGTATATGATTTGAGTTAGAAACACTAGTGTTTTGGGTTTTTGATAAGTTTAGTTGCGTGTTTGGGCTAGGCTTCCATTCAAAACCCTGACCCTCTTTCAAGACTCACTTTGAGTCTATGAACCTAACTTTCCTTGCTACTCTGATTTCTTGCTAAGTTTTATAAAAATGATTTCTTGTCTCTGCATGCTTTTCATATGACATTCTCCTCTATCAAAAGGCCTTTGGCCAGCCTGTGATTGAATCCGAGTCCCTTTTCAAAAGGGTCTGATTGATTGTTAATGATTTTCTTCAAATTAAGTCCCTCTTTACCTTTTCTGGTTGGATTCATTCATTCCAGGACTCAAAATCCTGATTTCACTGGCTGTGATTGATTGATTTCCTTATTTCTCACAAATCATGTACCATAGGATTCTTTCCATAAAAAAACTCTGTGTATTTACCTGTGTTATGATACTTTGGAAATATTTTTGATTGTTTCTCTTCCCTTAATTATCCCATGCCCGTTTGAAATCAAATCCCTTAACCAAGGGGAAATCCTAGGTGATTAATTGAAAACTATTTTCTTACCTTTTTTCTTACTTGTCTTCTGCACTATAAAAGTACTACTCTTTCTGCTCTTACAGACACTTCAGAATTCAAAAAAAAACACAGACTCTCAATTCACTACTTTCTCTGCATTACTTCTGCATTCAAAAATACAACTTTTCTGCTTCTTTCACAATCAAAATTGCTTTTCTCACTTATAGTATTGAGCACCCTGCTCCCCTTCTCCTTTTACTTTCTAAAACATTCTCAAGTTCTCTTTGAACTCTCAAGTATTTGTTGAAGACTTGAGTTTGCTCCTGCTGATCTCTTGTTGTCTGCGTACTCAATTGTTCTGCTATTCTAGTACTTTGCATCTGGTATGTCATTCTTAGTTAAATAATGATCCTTCATTATGTGTTTATGCGGCTGTTTCTAGACTGTTATGCTTTCCTTCATCATGTTTCTACAACTCCGTGTGCTCTTTTCTCATGTGAACCCCTTCCCTTTTACCCCTTTATATGAGAGTACAGTTCCAGCCATGGTAGCACTTTGTTATTGCTGCCTATGACTTTGAACTGGGTTCTTTTGAACCCTTTACTCGAATTAATTTCCACTTCCCTTTTCCCTTTATGTACTGAGCCTTGACTCAAGTCTGGTGGTGTCCTAATCACTATCCAAACTCAAGTCTGACCTCTAAGGTCTGCTCTTAATTTGTTTGGACCAAGCAACTGGTCAGGGGTGTGCCAGTCTACACCCATGGCTGGGCATGGCCACCATTTGTTATGGTTCCTAAATCACTTTGCACTTACTCCTAGTTCTAAGTTCTGCCCCTCTCTTGCAAGCCATGCTTTGGGACCCTGGAGTTCCCTCTGAACTTGGATGCCTGAGGACTGGCTATTCCGCACTGCACTATTCTAATTCTAAATGGGTACCTTGGGTGTAAGGAATGCCGGGAATTCCTAAAATTCCTTGGAACATTGGAAACACTTTGATAAAGAGAAGGCTTTGGAAATATGGATTCCGGAATTGGTTAATCACATGCCATTAAACATTACGGTTGTATTAGGCTATTTGGATCTAGCTGTAGATTTTGATGTATTTTATATCTCTCTTCCATTTTTTCTGGTTCTGTAATAATTCTTGTATAAAAGAACTCGGGGAGATATAGTAAAAAGGGTTTGGGAGGGGTTTACTTTGTTGCATCAATAAAAGGGTTGATATCATGTCTGTAGGACTTTAATTTCCTTACAAGACATCCAGCCTATAGGTCTATTTAACGCTTTAATTCAGTCACCTAGATGCCATGCCTATAGGGTTTAACACTTAATTACGTTGCAAGTCATCTAGAAATTCTGCCTATAGGGTTTAACGTTTAATCATATTGCAAGTCATTAGAAATCATACCTATAGGACTTAATATTCATGCAATCAGTTGCATATAGAAACCATGCCTATAGGAAGTGCATATGCGTTAGGCAAACCGTAGGGTAATCAAACAATCACTCTTTCATCAGTTTAACAACAGGTCTTAAAATCAAATATAGATATCATGCCTACAGGAATTCGTCTCAAACTCGCCTGATTTGTTTTATGCAATAACGCTCTGTCAACTGGTCTTTAACATTTTAATGTCATGTTTTCAATAAAATTCGCATAAACCAGTATGTTTTTTACTCCTCAAATCTGCATCCTTCTTCAGAAATAGTTATTTTAAATCTTCTGCCTAAATGTTTTACTCGGTCCCTGAAACTGTCTTTCGAAAACAGTCCTGCAAATCGTCTTTCCCTTAAAATATTTTGAATTTCTGGAACTCTTTCATACCTCTCCAGTGTTTTACTCAAACTGTCTTTATTTTCTCTTTTAGCTCTTCTGCATTAGTCCATTCATTTCTTTTCTAAAATTGGTACTTTCTGAATAACTCATTTAAAATATTTTAATTCCTGACAATAGGATCCAAGTTGCCTAATGCGGGCTTCCTGTCTAAATGTATGTATTGAACCAATCCGCCCGCTGCTTAATTTTTAATTTTTAAAGACCAAACCAGTATGTGTAAAGGCATGCCAAACTATATGTTATCTGATTTATGGGGTTTATGTGAGCCTTGCCTGTTTGTTTGTTCATTCCCCCTACTTGTTACTTGCTTTTTGAATGTCGATTAGAATTTTTTTCCTTTAAACTCCATAAAGGCCCCATCCCTTTCTCCCTCTTTTAGGATTAGAAGTCCTAATACCCCGGGACTAATAGTTTGGGACGGGTAGTAGCATGCAATAGGCAAATGATATCATTCCGCGCTCCAATACCTTAACGGGGTGGGAAGGGTAGACATGGAGATAATGATTACACAATAACACTATGCGTACAATCAGGTACCGGTGTTGTGAGAATGATCCATGTAATGTATAAACCTAGGACCCCCCCTTTTCCCTTTTATTAGTTTAATAATTTTTTCAGAATTCTTAAAAGTTGTCCAGTCTTCAGCTTCCGTTTCTTGTACTTCTTTCAAGTTACTTGTACCAATTATTTAACCCCTTTCCTTTACTTGCGTATCTTTTCTTTAATCACAAAAAAGATTTCCTTCCAAATTTTAGCACTTCCAAATCCTTTTCACATTCTTATTTGTAACCATTTCCCATGTTTGCAATGCTTGTTTGTTTGTTTGCTTGCATTTAAAGTCACAATTGTAGCATGGCTGGGAACCACACTAGTGGATCTTGAGAAGTTCCTAACACCTTCCCCTCGAGATAATTTCAAGCCCTTACCCGAACTCTATTTTTCTATCTTTATTTCTTTTTAAAGTGTCCTAATGCACTATGATCATTAGGTGGCGACTCTCCAAACTCTCAAAACCCAATTCCCAAAGTGGGAAAAGAGTTGTCCTCCCAAATATCGTGAACTCGATTTCGCTCTTTAGGAAAAAGGGGGCATCGACATTGGCCATCATGGAGGGGCGAGGATAGCTTCAAAACTTCTGAGTTGTGGTTTTTATTGGCCAACCTTGTTCAAAGATAAAAGTGATCTAGTAAAAAGGTGTGATCAATGTCAAAGAGCGGGCGGTATTTCTAAGAAAGATGAGATGCCTCTAAACACCATTCTCGAAGTGGAATCTTTGATGTATGGAGTATCGATTTTATGGGCCCATTTGTAAACCCGTGCGGAAACACCTACATTCTTGTAGCGGTTGATTATGTCTCAAAATGGGTTGAGGTCATGGCCTTGCCCAACAATGAAGCTATGAGTGTGTTCATATTTCTATAGAAGAGCATTTTCACAAGGTTTGGGACTCCTCGGGCAATTATTAGTGATGGAGGATCGCATTTTTGTAATAGAGCTTTTGATGCCTTGCTTTCCAAGTATGGTGTCAACCACAAAGTGTCTACACCTTATCATCCTCAAGCAAGTGGCCAGGTTGAAGTATCCAATAAGAAAATCAAGAGCACTTTGTCCAAATCGTCAATGCCAATAGGACCGATTGGTCTAAAAAGTTAGATGATGCTCTATGGGCTTACCGAACTGCTTACAAGACTCCAATTAGTATGTCAATGTACCAGATGCTATTTGGGAAAGCATGTCATTACCGGTGGAGTTAGAGCATAAATCCATGTGGGCCTTGAAGAAGTTGAATCTTGATTGGGATATAGCTGCAAATCTTCAGGTGGAGCAACTCAATGAACTTGACGAATTAAGATTCCATGCCTACTCTAGTTCATCTTTGTATAAGGATAAAATGAAATACCTTCATGACAAGTATACTCAGGGCAAAGAGTTCAAGGTGGGGGATTTGGTGCTCTCATTCAACTCTCGGCTAAGGTTGTTCCAGGGAAAGCTCAAGTCAAAATGAAGCGGACCGTTTGAAGTAGTATGTGTGACCCTGATTGGTGTTCTTGATTTAAAGAACAAAAGTGGGGAAGTTTTTAGAGTGAATGGGCACTGGGTCAAGCATTATCTTGGAAAAATTGATGATACCCACATCGTGGCACTCCTTCATTTCAAATGATGTGATGGTAACCCGCATCGTGCCGCGACGTTAAATCAGGCGCTTCTTGGGAGGTAACCTATGTGTTTTTATTCTTGTTTTTCCTTGATTTTCTTTGTAGTATAGGATTGATTTTTGGGCTAACTGGTTGTGAGATGTTATAGGGTTGTGTTGATGCAGTGCAAGACATAGTGGAAAAAATGCACAGGTCTCTGAAGTTGTCAGTGCGACCGCACTACATTCTGTGCGGACCGCACTGGTGAAGGGTAAAATGTGACTTATCTAAAGTTTTCCAATGTGGCCGCACTACATTTTGTGTGGCCCGCAGTGGACCACTACAGCTGCAGTCCATTTTGTGTGGACTGCAGTAGGTTGCATGGTTGAACTTGAACAAAATAGTGTAGTGCGGATCGTGGTCCATTTTGTGCAGTCCGCACTAGTTGGTAAGACTGGGCCCCAGGGCATTTTCTATAAATAGCCCCTGAGGCCCTACGTTCAAACTTTTCGATCCTTTGATTCTCAGACTTTCAAAAACACTGTTCATCTTGCCTGTTACTCGTAATTCTTGCTTGGACTTGTTGATCTTCTACCCATCTCACATCTGGTACATTAATTTCAATTTAATTTGCTTTAAATTTGTTATTTTCTTTTTCTTTTTTGTTTTTGTTAGCTTTTATTTTTTTTTCCTCCCGTATTTTCTTCATTGTTTAGATTAGGTTAATTAAATTCTTGATTCATGTATCCTTAGTTAGTTGAATTCACAGGGAAATCACTTAGGGACATTACTTAGGTGCAAAAAAGAGCTAAAATCAAAAATTTTATGAAACCTAACTTAGTGGCACAACTGGGCACTCAATGCGGACCGCAATCATTTTTATACGGTCCGCGATGCCCCTATGCGGTCCGCATTACTATTCTGTGTGGACCGCATTGATGATATTTCGGGAAGCTAAACTTTGGGCAGTGTGGTCGCACTACCTTTTGTGTGGACCACACTGGCCCCTGTGCGGCCGCACTATATTTTGTGTGGCCCGCACTGGCTAGATACAGAGGGTGAGTAGTCTGAACCCCACCCCTGTGCGGACTGCATGGCCTTTTTGTGTGGTCCACATTGGGTGCTTTCTGCAACTTCTCCCTTCTGCAATTTTTCTGCAATTATGCTTCTTAATTGATTACACTGAGATTAACAAGCTGATTGAATTATAATTGCAGACAATGGTGAAACAATAGGTTAAAGGTTCTAAATAACCAGGCAGAGGAGAATCTTCTCGTGGAGGGAAATAGAAAATGATAAAACTCACTCCCCAAGTCCGGGAAAACAATAAAAAGACAAGAAAAATTATGAAGGATTAGATAGGGCCTGTGATCGGTCCAGGAGTGAGTACAAGCTTTCCTAGGAGATTTCTTCCGACTCAGTACCAACACATATCCCTAACTGGCCGGAGAGGTATAGACTGAGAGACACTCCTCCACCATCACCCACAGTCCAAGCACCAACACATGTTATTTTTGAGTCGTTTGAGGGCTCAGCAGCAGGTAGTAGGGAATACTCCACCTCTCCCACAGCTTCATTATCCAGAGAGGATGCAGTTAGAGATGAGGAAGTAGAGGAAGATGAAGAAGTAGCAGAAGGAGGTAAGCCTCAGGTATGGGTCATTGCTAGAACCAAAAAGCCGGAGGTTTGGCAAGGTCAATTTGTTAGTGAGGTGGTGTATCATAAATTTCGGGAGTGGTGGCTGGTGAGAAAGTTGATCCTGGAGCTGAGTTTCATTGATAAAGACCTACTACCTCACAACCCCAATGTGAGGAGGCAGTTTAGGGAGAGAATTGGCTGGGGGCACTTCTTGTTTGATGGTATGGATGCCAATGAGCACTTGGTCAAAGAATTCTACGCCAGTATTGCCCACATAAAAAAAGGTACAAATGTGACCAAGGTGTGGAACTTGAAGGTGTTTTTTGATGGGAAGATGATAAATTATTACCTCGGCTTCAATAAGGAGGATGACTCCCTATGCATGGCGAAGATGGAACTGGGTGAGGAGGTCCGTCCATGGTTGCCATAAAATCCCGAGTACCACCCCTGACTGGTTGGCTGCTTGATTTAAAATTCTAAGGCATAGTTTGAGCTTTGAAGCGAGGAGGTGGGAGACATTCGTATGTAGCAGTTTGGACCCTACCACTCATGACAACACCCTACTTCTTCACCCGCTATGTTGATGGCTTCGATCATGGTGGGGTACCCAATCAATATGGGGAATGTAATGTCGAGGATTATCTCAATTGTGGGTGGCGAGCATGACAAAAACTACTTGTTCCCCAGTTTTATCACCATGTACTTCAGGGATATGAAAGTGGAAAAGAGGCCCTTTGACATCAACGTGAAAGCAAAGGCCCCATTTTTATGGTATAGCATGCAGGGGGATGATAACCCCAAGAGAAAGAGTTTCAAGAGTACAGTTACTGCTCGAACTGGCCACTCTGAAGAGCCAGTTATAGTAGTGACTCCAACTGAGCCTGCTTCTACTTCCACTGCTATTCCTCCTGGTCTATCCACCTCAGCAGATCCAGAGATTCCATCTTCCCGTGCCCATCCTATCACTGCCCATCGACTGAGCTAGGCACTCATTAGTATCAACAACTAGATGCAGACTGCATCATCCAAGTTGTCCATATTGACTACCACGGTAGAGGCTTAGTCGGTACCTCGACCCCCAAAAGTTCCCCAGTCGATAGAGGATGCTCTCAAGAAGATACTAGACAACCAAAAGATAATCCTCGACAACCGAAAGGTGTTTGGTACTGTAGTTGATTCACATGTCAAGGCTCTCAAGGAGCTTGCTAAGAAGTACAAGAAGCTGAGGAAGACACGGTCCTCCAAGGAGTCCATGAAGGAGCTGAGAGCTGATGTTGACAGACTGAAGGCAGACTACCTGCCTTTAGATTTACTGCTCCCGGACCCAATACCAACAGCTAATCCCCAGCCGGGGCACTTTCAGAGGCCTCCCAAGAGGAGGAGGATGATTCCAAGAGCGAATGATGCAGTCATCCAGTTGGCCGACCCACCGGAGGCTTCCTCCAATCAGCCACAAGATGCACTTTAGGAGCCTGTCCAGGCCCAGGTCCCAGCAGCACAGCAGCAGACCACCGAAAACCAGTCTGAGGTTACCGAGCACAGTAAAGACCCAGGGACCTCTCAGGAGCCTATGCAGACAGATAGGCCATAGGGAGTTTTCTATATCCTTTTTCCCAATCTTTTTTTAGGTATTATATTTAGACTAGTTGGCATTGGGAACAATGCCAGCTTTCATTTGCGGGGGTAGGCCCTACATTTTGGATGACTGTATATATTTAATAATTTTTATGCTTTCTTGATTTTTCATCTTTGGTCTGCATCTAATTTTAATATTTCGTTACATTTATCGCACTTTTATTTTACTTTGGGTCTGTATATAAAGTTATATTACATTGTATATATTCATCCCATCTATTTTATATTCAAATACTCTCTTGTATATACTCATTCTACTTTCTGTAGGTTTTTCATTCTTAGCTTCTTATTTGAGATTCGTAGCTTCTTGTTTTCAATGTTTGAAATAAGCCTTTGGTTTTCTTAATGCCACAGTTCATTCCAAAGGTGGAGTGTTGTGTGAACCGGGTGGCTCTTACTAATGATGGATGGCATGACAACCTTCTTAAGGGTTTGAGTCCTTTTTTCTTTTTGTTTTAAGTAGTTAGTAGTTAAGGGTGCCTCAAGCAAAGTGTCACTTGGTCCAAGCACATTTTCCTTTGATCTTATGGTCAAAAATAAGTTGTTGTGTTTAGGATGGTGAAAGTAGTGACCTTGAGACTCTTGTGTTGGCCGATAATCATCAAGTGGTTTTCTGGGACCATTGTATGCTCAAATCTTATCTAAGGTCATTATGGGCCCCAGATTTTGTGTCTTTAGCAATCTCATATCTTGTGTGGTGAGTAATCGTATTGCAAGTCCATATTCTGAGCCATTGGTCTAGAACTTGCCCTGAATGTTTGTTGAGGCAAAATCTAAAGTGAATTTTGACTTGAGACATGATTATTGGCTCTCCTTGGTCCAAATAACAGCTTGAACACTTCCATAACCTACCAATGATAATATCCTTAGTCAACCCTTTTGAGCCTTACACCTTTTTCCTTCAACAACCATGATACAACCCTATACCCGTTCTAGAAGATACCCTCTCTTGGCACCTGATCTTTCCTTTAGCGCATGGAAAAAGTATAACTTTGTGGGGAGGGACAAGGCTTGCAACAAAGTGGTAAAAAGGCACAAAAATGAAGAAAAGGAAAGGCAATGAAAAAGAAAGAAAAGTAAAAAGACAAAAAGAATGTTCAATGTGAAAAAGAATAAAAAGGGATTCAAGAAAAGAAAAGAATGAAGGGTGTGGAAAGTTGAAAAAGGAGAAAAGGTTTGAAATGCATAAGAAAGAGTGACAGTGTATCTCTATAAATCCTTATAAAGAAGTTAAATGACTCAAAGAGTCAAGTGAATGTGTGCCAAATGAATCAAAAGAAGTGCTTAAGGGAAGATGGAACCTACTTACCAAAATATTTCCTGCCCTGAACCAAAAGCCTTCACAATGTCTCCACAAAAACCCTATATGATCTTGAGCTAAATGAAGCTTACATTAGTGGATACATACATAAGGGACAAGTATTTGGTACCTAAAGCCGGACTTGTGACTCTTTTCTTGAGAGAGATGAGTGAATTTCCATTACCCTCGTTCTGAGTGCCACTATCTTAAAGGTAAGGATTGCTTAGGGAGGGTTGAGGATGTGTGAGTTTGGGTTCCACAATGACCAAAGTAATAGAAAAGAGTTCTTTGATGTGTTGAGTCAATTCTTGATGCTCTTGTATCGCACTTAATCCATGGTGTTTCAAGGAGTAAAAGTTGTTAATGATTCTTTTGTATTAAGGGCAATTGTTAGTCCCAATTAATGCTAGATGAGGCTACTTTAGGACAGCTAAAAATTTCTTAGATGTTTCCTTAAGGAGTGGGTCTTATTTTGTTTGCTTGAGGACAAGCAAAATCTTAAATTTGGGGGAGTTGATAACTAGGGATTTTGACGCATTTTATACTCCTTCTTGCTTATGCTTTGATTAAAAATTCATAAGAAATAGTCCCAAAAGGCTCACAAGTTGTGCCTTATTGTAGGTTTTATCAACAAAAGGTCAAGATGTCAAAGATCAGATCAAAAGGAGGGAAACTTGCACAAGTTCTAAACACAAGACAACCTCAGGAAAAATATGCCTAGTCCGGCCGCACACCACTTTGTGCGGTCCGCACTAGGAGATTCAGAGAGGTGGAATTTCAGGAATAAAGGCAACGCGGCCGCACTAGGATTTGTGCAGTCTGCACTAAAGTCAATGCGGCCGCACTCAATTTAGTGATGTCCGCAAAACACAAGATCAGAGAGATGCCATTTTCAGAGTTTCAAGCCAATGCGGTCCGCAGTTGATTTTGTGCGTACCGCACAAGAAGTCTCTACGGCCGCAGTCCATCTAGTGCGGTCCACAATGCCTAAGTTCAGAGAGTCATATTTTGAGGTTCAGAGCCCTAGTACGGCCGCACACCATTTTGTGCGGTCCGCACTAACCCCGTAGGGGCATTTTGTCTAGATTTTTTAGCCTAGTATAAATAACTTCTTTTTCTATTTTTAGGGCATCAGATATTGTAATTAAGCAACTGCACTCGTGGGTTCGACTTTCTAAGCCATTTTGGTCAATTTTATCTACTTTTCATCATTGAATCTTGTTATTTAACTTAGTGATTAATTAATATGAGTTTGTCTTCATCTATTTCTTGCTTTTCTTCTTTAAATATGAGTAGCTAGACCCATAAGCTAGGGTTGTGGCTCAACCCTAGTGTGCGCAATTGATGGGTCTTGTAATTTAGGGCTAAATTGACTATGGGTGTTTGTTATTTAGGCCAATTGCATGATAAATTGCTGAATTAGTGGTTGCAAACACTAGTTTGTGTTGAGTTGACTTTATCTCTTCTTGAGAAAGAGGGCCTAAGTCTCCGAAATTGGTCCAACAAGGAATTGGGGCATACTCAAGAGATTGATAGCCCCAATTAAAGGGTTAAACCTCAAGAGAGTAATACCCGACTTGAACCCTAGTTGCTTATGCAAATTTGCATACCCAATTGGTCTTGAGAAAGCCAATTCGGGCAAAATCATTTGAACCACCGAGAGGTGTAGAGTGGGTAAAGTCGTGCAACGGTTATATCATACTCCCCAAATATGTCAAACGTGCCTTAGATTCAAGTAACCTTCAATTGACCACCTAGGTAGAAGTCACTACCCTAGTGCCTTTTAAACCATTTGAACAACCCGTAGCATTATAACTCTTAGCTTATTCTAGTTTAAATTAGCATAGTAGTTGATAAAATTAGAAGTTAAACAAAAACCCCAAAAATGATTAGAAGTGTAATTTGGAACACATACGCAATTCTACACTAGATCCATACTCGATTCCAAATTCTAGCTCTCTGTGGATATCGATTCCGACCCTAAATCGGGTAAAAGCTGCTCCAACCCTCTCTTGCTACTTAATTAGTAGTGCGAGTAGGCCGCGATCACCTACCTCAAGTCCCTTAATTTTGACTAACTCCCAAATTTTTTGGAAATTTTAGCAGAGTCTCTTTTGTAACTAGGACTATCCACCTGCCAAAGAACCATCAAAACCATCCTAAAAATACATCCACAACTCGATAAAGCACCACAATGTATATATCAATAACATGAACCTCAGCATTACAAGCACTACATTATCACGATGATATCTAGATATAGAATGCACATTTTTAAATCATAACATCTAGAAGGTACCTTTCTAATAAAAAAAACTACTATACAATCAAGAGAAAATATTTTGTTTCCACATCACTCTCGGCCTTCAATGTGGCCTCTTAAACCTACAGACTTTGCCAAAACACATTCATGGAAGCAATCACCACCCCCAAACTTATCTAACAAGGATGACAAGTAGATACCCTTCATAGGCCAACTATCCATTACCTCTACCTTCAATAATTTCCACTGAAATGATGCACAAGGGATTTCCAACTACATTCTTAGACATAGACATATGAAAACATAAAATACATGGAGAACAATGATTGGGTAATATTATACTCATAGAACGGCCTAATGTGAACTACACGTATTTCACCTTCGTTATCAATTCATGTAACATCTTCAGGGGAAAAAATATAGGGAACAACCTGTTCACCATCGTAAATTCTAAATCTCTGCTCGAACACCCATGCTAAACCTTTGATGACCTTCAACGATTACTCTAAGATGTGCTATCATAAATTGGCCATAAAACTACCTATCAAATATATGTGATCACACGGGTATGTTCCACATTTGACATGTTTGGACCTTCAATACCTAATAAATTTAATGCAATGAGGAACAACAGAGTTCAAGATTAGGCTAGAATTATTCAGGAATCCATTAATGTGCTGAGCAGAGTATTTCATGAGGTTATATGCTAAGAGACATAAATATTACTACTAACAATACTGACATGGTTAATCATTGTGACGACATCAATTATTAGACAAATAAGGCATATGGGTAACTCGTACATTGGCAGTAGGAACCATTAAGGAGGAATATTCAAGTACGTGACCCAGCCGTCTCCTGGAGTGTAGGAAAAATCCGTTTATCAAGAATGTGAATACTCTGGCACCTTGATACGATATGGGTTTCAAAATACATGAAGTTGAATTACACTCTTAACATTAACTAACACAAGGAATCTATGCCACAAGCCCATGAGGATGAAAAGAAGTTGAACAGTTATGAGATTATCATATTTCAAACAGCTTAACCCTTCCTGATAATTGATCCTATACGAGAGAACTAAGGATACGACAACTTGTCTTCCAAATCAATATGCTCATGATATGTGAAAAAATTTGAAGGCATCTAATCTCAACCTTTCACGAGTGTAACCATATAGCTAGGACATCCTACCATAGGGGTGAAATCATGTACTGGTTAGAGTAGTTCCAACGGTTGATGTAATGCTCCGGGAAGAAAGACAATTAAAACTCATATCCTTAAGGAGGTGGAATGCCAGGGATAGCAAAATTTCCCACACATGAAATGACGTTGTCAATAATCCTAGAAGCCGATTGAGAAAAAGGCGTAACCCATCCAATCCAACCCATTTAAGACTTTTGAAAAGGGGACGCACTTTGGTTTGAAATCATGGAAATACAAGCTTGAACTTTGGGGAAATCATTACTTTTGGAACCCATGAGACAAGCCCACATAACCCTAGAAAATCATTAACTATGGCAAGAAAGTACTAAGAACCATTACGAGTTGGTATAAAACAAGGTCTCAAAGTGCCCACATGGATAAGTTTTAAAGAATGAGACGTCTTAAGCATTTATCGGGGAAAAGTAACATAGGTTATCTAGTCACATGGACAAGTAGAGTAGATAAATGAAAAGAAAGTGAGAGAGCCTATGGAAGTAACCTTTACATTGTAACCACTAGGAAAGGTGGTAATATAAAGGGATTACGAGAAGCTTCATTTCTGAAAGAAGATCTCTGTATGAAGTCACGTGATGTATAGCTCCAGAATTCAAAAATCCAATTATGTTTAGCAACTCTACTTCATAATGAAGCACTACAACACACTTCTACACAACCAGCTATTACAAGCCACATTGGGAGATGCTATAAGACTTGACTGATAGAATGGCTTTGACATGTGAATGTTTTACTAGGTGTATTTCTCCTTGGTCAACTTAGAACCAAAAGGCGAGAGTTAGATTGATAAGCAGATCATTGGACTAGCACATGTGTAGATAATCCATTATCAAAAGGAGATCATTCAATCTTATTAGTTACGGCATGCTATCAACCCTTGATGAACTTGAAGTGAGGTGGGAACCTAATGAGATAGTATAAAATGATCGAGGAAGGTTTGCAGATGTTCATAATGAGTTCTCCATCGATTTTGACTTGAGAAATACCCAGATGCTAATGAAAGACAGAAAATAGAAGAAACAGGCGTTGTGCTACGATAACCTCCAAAGGGGCGCTTGGTCTTGATGAAGATACTAGTAAGGGTCCTTACGAGAAAGGAAGTGTTACAATGACTAATAAAAAGATATGTTCTCTCATGGTTATCGAGAAAGTGTGGGGAAACTAGCACAATGAATTCACTAACTAAGGAACACAATTATCACATGTTGTGGAGGTGTAAACAAAAAATAAATATTTGTTATGAGCTGGACATGCTTCTGCTATTTTAACTCCCAACTGCAATACACGACCATTCCATGGGAAACCACGATACTAGGAACAAAGTGAGCTACTTACTGCGGGATGTCCCAAGTGGACAGAAAAGTTATACTAAGATGGTGGCACAAGATCTTCCTATGATGGGGATGTGGGGATCTCAATTTTCAGAGAGACTTTACGCACACGGTGAACATTTCAATTGACATGCGCTTATGTGATAGGTGTTAAGGTATGCTCTTATGTTACTAGACATTGAGAAGCTTTCATGATGATACTCGCAAGAGAGTAGAGTGATTGTTAAAACCATATAAGCCATGTACACAAGTGAGTAAAAGAGTGACTCGAGAAGGATCGCAACGCATGGATGCTTTACATGGAACTTGACACCATATAGGTAAAATTTTACGACGGTGCATGCATAGGCACAAATGAGATGACATTGTCCATAAAAAGATTTTGTAGCAAATTCATTCGATGTAGTCCCCTGTTGAGAATTTAGGAAATAAAGTGGGAATTATTAATCCTAGAGTTATAACTATATTCAAGGACGTATTTATAGAAGTTAATTCCACAAGAGGATGTAAATTAGAGAATTTGCGATAGAGTGGATTCACGAACAATACGTCTTCTTCAAGGAGTAGGTACACACAAGTTCTTGTGATTCACCTCTAATTGAGACCATGTTTATGAGGACTCTTCAATAAGGATATAGACATGTAATGAGTAAACTTTTGGGTTGTTCAAATTGATGTACTAAGAAGTGGCTTACCTAGACTTTAGGCTGACAGAGCAATAGGTTAATCGATACCCCTCAACTCCACATCCCTAACGTACGTAGGTAACATACTGATATACTACATGATCTGGTTGTGCAAAGACATTAAAAGGAACAAGGGTACTCTCCTTAGCAACAAGTTCAACCAATGGTACCATGGCTCGATACATTCTTCTAACAAACTCTTGACAATCTCCCTTAGATTCAATGGTGGGGTCATTCCCTCCTTATTGCTTCAAACTTATGGATTATGGTATCAAGATTACTCATCTTGGGAATAGGAATACCAAGGAAATTACTATCTTGAGCTCTACTGCACGATCTGGAGTATGAAAGAAGGGTGAAATTCCTAAATGTATGAATCGCCTCAAACTTATAGATGTGGTCGACAACACACTGATAAGAAGGACTCTACTAGACACGGCTCCAAGACATACTAGGACACTTTAAAATCTTAGGCTCTGACACCAAGTTTGATACGCCCCAAAAACCAAGGAGCGTGACCGGCGCTCAACCGAGTAAACCCGACTGAGCAAGCCTGTTAGGTTTTCATTCTACCCAAACTAATTCATGAATAAAGAGGAGATGAACTCCATTAATCATACTTTTTACATATATCATTAATGACTTCTATTTCATTTCCATTAGCAACTTCATTCACAATTTTCAAAAATATTACAAGTTTTATACATCTTTGCCAAATATTAATATTTCTAATTCAATTCCCCATAATCAAACTCCACCCAATCCCTCTCTACGGGGCCTCTAAATACAACTGAAGAATAATAGGGAAATTTCGGCAACAAGGCTCCGGCTATACCTCAAAATACCAAGTACATGATAAACAGATGAAAGAGGACCTTGAAATGAAGTGGGGCTCACCAAATCAGCTGAAAGGAATATGCGGCACTAGCTGCGACCAACACTGCCTGCTATAGAAAGACCTATATCCATTTAAAGACGTAGAGCCCCCAGCAAAAGAGATGTTAGTGCCATCGAATAGCACTAGTATGTATAACTAAACACCATCTCATTAGAAAGAACAACCATACAAGGACAAAGAAATCATAAGGATTCTATAAATGCTTTAAACAATCACTACATAATCAAATAAAAGGAATCACATAGCTTTCACATAATTTCGTAGCTTTAGTTTGGGGCATTTAATATTGTTCATCATCATTCAAAATACCACCGCTTTGTTGAGCGGTGTCCGATCACTGCCCGATTGGCTGAGCCGTCTTACCAAGACGTTACCCTTATTTCATTCTCACTTTCCCGTTTCAATTATCATTACATTACCACCATGTGAATAACATGGCATCCGATCACGGCCCGATCGGCTAAGCCGTCTCATTTGAGACGTATACCTCAATCATAATTTAATTCTTACTTTCCGATTTCAATATCAACACATTATCGTCATGTGTGTAGCATGGCATCCGATCACGGCCCAATCGGCTAAGCCATCTTACCAAGACATTACCTCAATTTTCATTTCAATCTTTACTTTACATATTCAATTCATAGGCACTTAGGGCCACAATTATCACATCATGCAGGGAGTAATATGAGTACGCCAACCCAGTAGGTAATAAAAGTACATGAAAGCTAACCAATAAGAAAACATGTAAACCATGTCAAAACGCAACAACAAGTGGAGCACATTTCCAACACAGTACATAAATCATTTACTTCATAAATCATGCTCAGTTATCGATTAAAACAACTTTCAATAGCTTCAAACGAGTGATAAAACAGTGAGTAAAAATGATAGAAACATAAATAGTCCCTCGGTCAAAACATGTACCAGAAACCGCCCCTCGAGCATAATATCAATAGAACCACCCCCTCGGGCTACGTCACAATTACTCATAATCAGCCCCTCGGGCATAACATAAATCAAGAACTGCCCCTCGGGCAACAATATGAAATGGCAACAGCCCCTCAGTCTACATGATATCACTAACACTGGGTACCCGCACTCACTATGGGTGTACAGACTCCGGAAGGGGCTCCTTACAGCCCAAGTGCAACAATAAGCCATCTCGTGGCATAATCAAACAGTGTCTCGGCTTTATATCAAGCCACCTCATGGCATAAAAAATAGGCCCTCGGCCTTATAATCATGAATCAGTACAACAATGTTGCAGCGCGTAGCGCGATGCCACAGTATCCTCACAACACAGGCCCTCAGCCTCACTCAGTCATAAATCTCTCAAGCCACTAGGGCAATAGTAAAACATGATGCTCTGCCCAAAATATCATTTAAAGTAACAAAATGGAGTAAATATGGCTGGGTTATAAAAATTGTAGAATACAGCATGACTGAGTACAAATATGAAGTCAAAACAGTGAGGAATAGTAGTAAAAATCACCTAAGGGTAAAAAATAGTTGGCATGAAGACCAACTATGGTATTCAGCCCAAAACATGGTAATAATTTTGCAAAACACAATGATATCAAATAGTGTTCAATGAAATACGCGACTTAATAGTCATACGGGACGGACTAAGTCACAATCCCCAACAATGCACAACCCCACGCTCGTCAGTGTGTGTCACCTCAAAGTAGCACAACAATGTCAAATCCGGGGTTTCATACCCTCAGGACAAACATTTACAATCATTACTTACCTCAACCTGGTCCAAACTCTAGTTTGCGATGCCTTTACCTGTCGAATCGTACTCTGAATGCTCTAAATCTAGACAAAAGCAGATTCATAGCATCAAAATATGCTAACAGAACAAAGCCCGCTTGAAAATATCCAATTTACATAAAAAATCTTGAAATTGGCCAAACTCGGCCCCCCGATCCACGCCTAAAATTTCGATAAAAACTACAAACTAGAATCCTTATTTCCTCACGCGTCTAGCCATATCAAATTCATCAAAATGTGACCTCAATTGCAAATTCAAATCCCCAAAAGAATTTTCAAACTTTTCTTCCATTTTTCCCCAATTTCCACTATAATTTCTCAAATTAGATGATGAAATTCAAGACTAAATCATGGAATTCAACCAAATATGACTGAAAAATACTTACCCCAATTGCTCCACTGAAAATATCTTCAAATTCCACCTTCTACCCAGCTCTCCAATGGCTTTTGTGATATTGGACTTAAACCCTCGATTTTTAAATATAAAATGTCTTCCCAGATATTTGCTTCATCGTGAACACGGCAGCACCCTTACGTTCGCGAAGCACAAAGCTTCACTGACCAAAATTCCTTCTACATGAACGTGAGGACCCTCTCGCGAACGTGATGCCTAACTGACTAACCTCTTAGCGAACGTGTAGAACAAATGCCTTGGGGTCCCAGCTATTCCACTTCCTCTACGCGAACGCGGCAAAACCCTCGCAAACACGATGACCACTGACCTCGGACTTTAAGAATGCGGGACAACATTCGCAAGCACGAAGGCCAACTCTACAGCCTCACATCCTAACCCTTCGCGAACGAGGGACATCCATTGCGAATGCAAAGGCTAAAAGCCCGCAACACCAACAGCAGTTTTTCTGCAACTTTTTCCAACATGAAATGATCTGTTCAACCACCCAAAACTCACCCGAGGCCCTCGAGACCTCAACCAACATGCCAACATATCCCATAACCTCATTAAAACTTGTTCCACCCTTCGAAACTCCCAAAACAACATCAAAATACCACATTGACATTGGATTCAACACTAAGAATTCCAAAAACTTCCAAATTCCGCTTTCGATCAAAAGTCTATCAAAACTCGTCTGAATGACTTGAAATTGTGCATACACATCCCAAATGACACAACGTACGTACTCCAATTCCCGAAATTCCATTCCGACCCCTATATTAAAATCTCATCTATCAGTTGTAAGTTTCCAAAATTCAAATTTCGCCAATTCAAGCCTAAATCTACTCCGGACCTCCAAAACACATCACGCCCCTAATTCCCACATCACTAACGGAGCTAAAAAAATCATAAAAATTAAAATTCAAGATCATATATTAACAAGTTAAAACTTGGTCAAATATTAAGCTTCAAACAGACAATTGTTCTTCCAAATCCATTTCGATTACCCCGAAAACCAAAACCGATGATTTGCATAAGTCATAATACATCACACGGGGCTTGAACTAGTAAGAAAAATGCAAAAGCTCAAAACGACCAGTCGGTTCGTTACAATTCTAACTAAACTATTCAAGACAATTCAAACTTAAACATTCAATTTATACCATATGTAATCAATTCAATTAAAACAAGACCTAAACCCTAGATTTCTATAAAATACAATGTTCAATAATCAATTGAAACACTAATAAATTGAAATTAATTCATAGCTAATTAACAAAGCATTAGATTTTTACACAAAAAATAAGTTGTAATTCAAACCTAGAATTTTACGGGGTCGAGAAGGAGATGGCACAGTAGTGACAGTGGTAGCGGTGTCGCTGGAAGTTGGGCAGTGGCGATGTGGGGTGGGTGTTAGGGGAAATTTAGAGTTAGGGGAAATTTGGAGAAGAAATGTAATAGAAATTGAACTTTTAGTTTCTATTTGAGACTAACAAATTCTGGAAGTTGTGACTAAAAACAACTATATGAAGATGGGAGGCAGAAGAGCAGGGCTGCAATCGCCAGCAGCTACCTTGCTAACTCCGAGAAGGTCTACGGCTGGAATAGTCAATACCCACTATCGAGCCCTGATACGCATGGATATGCACACAAGGTGCAAGGAGTAATGTGAGTACACCGAATCAGCATGTAACAAAAGTAAATAAAGGTTGAGTAATAGTGACGAGCGACAAAAAATGTAAAGTAATCATAAAATCTCAATAAACATAGTACAGGTTGTAAAAGCAGAGTTTGAATCAAATCATTTCGTTTAAACTTAGTTACAGTAAAATCATTTGAAGATATTTTTCAACAGTTCTTAAATAGAGGCATAATTGAATAATGAGCAAAATGATGTAACCATAGGTATCCCACAGGGCAAAACATCACTCATATAAAGCCCCTCGGGTAAACCTCACAGTCACTCATATACAGCCCCTCGGGCATACCTCACCATCATTCATATACAACCTCTTGGGCAAACCTCACAGCCTCTCATATTCATCCCCTCGGGCATACCGCACCATCACTCATATACAGCCTCTCGGGAAAAACATCACACAGTAGGTACCTACACTCACTGGTGGTATGCAGACTCCGGAAGGGCTCCTTTAGCCCAAGCGCTATAATAAGCCACCTTGTGGCATAAATGAATCAGTCCTTCGGCCTCATTCAATCATGAATCAGTAATAAAAGGTTGTGACGTGCAGTCTGATCCCATAAATATCCTTAAAAATTAGGCCCTTGGCCTCATTCATTCATAAACCTCTCAAGCCACTCGAGCTCTCAGTGATAGGGTACTCAGCCCAAAACAACATTTATATGCATCAAAATAGAGTAATAAAGATTGAGTTATGAAATCAATAAGTATAACATGACTGAGTATAGATTTTCAATCAAAAATAGTGAGAGGATAGTAGTAAAAAGGCCCCTAAGGGTCCAAACAGCTCTAGCACAAGGCCCAAACATGGCATTCAGTCCAATATACAAAAACTCTTTCTAAAACACATAAGTATCATATAGTTTAAACCAAATACACAACGTATAGTTTCTACAGGACAGAAGTCACAATCCCCAACGGTGCACGCCCAGACACCCATCACCTAGCATATGTGTCACCTCAAAATAGTAAAATGATACAAAATTCGGGGTTACATACCCTCAGGACTAGATTTACAATCTTTACTTACCTCAAACCGGTTAACTATCTACTCCACGATGCTATTGCCTCTCGACTCGGCCTCCAATCGCTCTGAATATATTCACAACCAGAACAATACCATCAATATGGGCTAATGGAAGAATTCAACAAGAAAAGCTATCAAATTAGGCAAAAATCCGAAATCCACTCAAACCCGGCCCCCGATACCACGTCTCGGAGTCAAAAAAAAAGTCAAAAAACTAGAAACCTCTTTCACTCACGAGTCTATAGATACAAAATTTATCAAAATCCGACTCTATTCGAACCCTGAATCCTCAAATCAAACTCTCCAAAATTCCAAGCTTTATCCCCTCATTTTCACCTCTAATTTCACTAATTATATGATTAAACAATGGTAAATCACAACATATACAAGTACTAGGGCTCAAGCAACTTACCTCACTGATAATCCCTTGAATCCCTCTTCAAAATCACCTTAGAAGCTCAAAACCCGTCTTAAAAAATAGTGGAAAATAAGCAAAATTCACGAAGGGTTCATGTCAGGAACCAATTTCCCAAACCTGGTCGTGATGGTGCCTCTCATGAAGACAAGGCCAGCCAACAGAACAACAATGCCTTATTTAACAATTAATAACTATAAATGAACAAATAATACAACTTATTAGCATTAATAACTAATATTTACCACTCAGCACAATCCGACCGGGGTGTCACAAGTCAAGAGAATCTAAGGAGTAGGAACACTACTATAGGGCCAATAATTTATATATACAAGATAAAAATCGAAATTCAAATATGAAGTGCGGTGTCGCGAACGCTGGCGGTCACCTTGCTCAACTACCTTAGTAAGGCCTTCGGTCCGCTAATAACCCGCTACCGGGTGATCAATACATGTAACTGCACGCGAGGTGCAGGGAGTAAAGTGAGTACTTCCAACTCAGTAGTAATACGAGTAAATAATAACTGAGCGGTAAGAAATCACGTAAAAACATGTCGTCGTGCTGTATAGAAGTAGAGAAAATCCCTTCAATTGAGAAAATCAGTGAAAACTATAAAAAAAAATCCTTTAGAAATATCTTGACTCAGTTCAAAACTTCTTTTGAAAATATCTTTTTCCAACAGTTAAGCAAATGAATGCGAAAACACGTAGTGCAAGTCAGCACAAAAGCCAGCCCCTCGGCACAAACAAGTATGCAAAAAAGAGCTCATAAAACTCGCCCCTTAGGGAATATTCTTGTTCCTGATCAGCCATTGTTACCTGACCCGTTTACATCATACAGTTTCACTGTTACCACTGTCTAAGATTTATCCTCTTTAAGAGTGATCAGACAATATCATAACAGCAAATAAACATCTCAAGAAATAACACAAACAACGAATAGTAAACAAATGTATGAATGCAATGCAATGGATATGACGGTACACTCCGGTACCCACTACGGCGTGCAGTCCGTTCCATTTAACGTTGACGACGCTCATTGGGGGTATGTACAGACTCCGGAGGGGCTCCTACAGCCCAAGCGCAATATCAGCCATGTCTTGGCTTCAAATAGGCTCTCGGCCTTAATATCAATATATCATCGCTGCGGCGTGCAGCCCGAGCCATCCATATATTCCGAAATCACTATAACACTGATGCGGCGCTCAGCCCGATCCATGCTCACTCCAGAAATGCACATCAGCCACTTAGGAAATATTAACATGATGGTCCTCAGCTCAAAACGTCAATAACATATTGTTTAAGTTTTCAAAACTTAGAAGTATGGCTGAGTTTGCAAAATAGTATTAAAACCTTGGACCGAGATCAAATAATATGCAAGTAATGCAAAAACATTGATATCAATCCCCGAAGGATTCACATAGTTGGCACGAAGCCCCAAACATGGCAATCAGCCCAAATTATGATGATAACAAATAATTTCAGTCAAATACGCAGTAAAAATCAACAACCGGGACGGACCAAGTCACAGTCCCCCAACGGTGCTCTACCCCACGCACATATCCGGCATGCAAGTCACCTCAATACAGCACCATGATGTGCAAATCCGGGGTTTCAAACTCTCAGGATATCATTTACAAGTATTACTCACCTCGAACCGGTGAAATTTCTTGCTCGTGATGCCTTTGCCCCTCAATTCAGCCTCCACGCGCGTCGAATCTAACCAAAATCAGAGAGAATGCATTACAATATGCTAAGGGAACAATACCCAATCGAAAACAATAGAAAAATATCAAGAATCTCGAAACTAGCAAAACCCGAGCACCGGGTCCGCTTCTCGAAAAATTATAATGCTTACATAACCGGATTCCTCATCTCGCCACGAGTCCATACATACCAAGAACTCCCAAATCCGATCTCAAACGACCTATCGAATTCCAATTTAAAATATTAAAACTCAAGCCCTAGCTTTACCACCTTTTCAATGGATTTCCACCAATTTCCATGTTAATTCTACCATAAAGTTGAATAATTAGGCCAAGGAACTTACCTCCATTCAATTCTCAGTCAAAACCCTCGAAAATTCTCGCCCAAAGCTCTCCAAGATACTCAACCATGGAGGAAAATAACCCCCAAGTCGCGGATGAAATGCCATTTTAAACCCTTCTGCCCAGGCCGATTTTCGCTTCTGCGGTCCCATTTTCGCTTATGCGGGACCGCTTCTGCGGCCAAAAATCCGCTTATGTGGTTCTCACTTAAAAGCCCAAACTCTATTTTTGCGACTCGAACTCCGTTTTTGCGGTTCATCTCGACTGCTTCTGCGGTTTGATTTCCGCTCCTGCGGAACCGCTAATGCGGACCAAGTTCCGCTTCTGTGTAACTTTCACTTAAGGGGCATGACCGCTTCTGCGGTCCAAAACTCGCACCCGCGATACCGCTCCAGCGGTCAAGACTTCCGCTTATGCGGACACTGCTGAACACTCACCCTTTCGCACCTGCAGAGCTTCTTCCGCTTCCGCGAAGCCGCATCTGCGGTCTCCCTTCCGCAGATGCGGAAATACCTACTGCAACAAAACCAGCAAAACTTTCAACTTCAAATTCTCTCGTTCAACCACCCGAATTCACCCCGAGGCCCCCGGGACCTCAACCAAAAGCACAAACATGATCAATTCCCTTATTCAAACTTGCTCGAATCATCAAAATGCCATCGTTAACATCAAAATCCTCAATTTTCATCAAATCAAAGCCTAAGTTTCTTAAAAACCTCTGAATTGTACATTCGATCAAAAATCCGACCTAAACACCTCCGAATGACCTAAAACTTTGCACGCATATCCAAAATCACCTAACGGAGCTACTGCAACTCTCAAAATTCCATTCCGACCCTTGGATAAAAATCTCACATATCAACCGAAATCCGCCCAAATTCAAACTTCGCCAATTCAAGCCTAATTCTACACCGGACCTCCAAATTCAATTCTGATCGCACTCCTAAGTCACAAATCATCCCCCGAAGCTAACCAAATCACTGGAATTCACATCCGAGCCCTCTAACTATATAGTCAACTTCCAGTTGACTTTTCCAAAACAAGCTTCCTTCTAAGGGGCTAACTGCCTCATTTCCAGTTAAAACCAATTAAATTCTATCTGATCAACTCAGATACTGACATTGAAACATAGAGAAAAATAATATGCGGGAAACGGGGCAGTAACTCACGTGACAACGGGCCGGGTCGTCACATCCTCCCCAACTTAAACAAACGCTCGTCCTCAAGTGTACCCAGAGTTGTCCTAGAAGCCAACCAATAGCTAAATGACCTTACCAAGCATATACCCGGGGTGATCCCTCGTCACCCTATCTCTTATGTGTCCGACAACACGAAATGGCTGAAATTACCCAATCCAGTCTAGCCCATAATTCACAGAACTACTTTTTCGCTTCTGAAACATCAATACGATCAAACCTCGCACCTATACTTTGAATAGTCCCGAACCAACTGTAATAACCCATACTCGCATCCTCAAATGAAATCACATGATATACCACACAATCCAACACCTGAAATAATAACTTCTATTCACAGCAGTTGTCCACAACAACCATATACTGATAGAAACCTCTCAATAGCTAAAGCCCCATTCCAACACTTCATATCCTATCAATGATAATGAAACACACAGCAAACCGTAACCATTTCTCAGATCAACCATTCGTAAAACCACTCCCTTTTTGACTAACACCACAGCAGATTTCCGAAATCATACTCAAAATCAGAACCTCACGTCAATATTCAGAATAAACTCGAACCTCGATATTATTCTTCCAACAAGCTGTAATCAAATCTGTTCGTGTCCATTAATGACTCGAACGATCACCTCGAATTCAATGCACCACTCGGGTGATATGACAACTCATCACAGGCCTAAGACACAACTTGCATAATCCACGCACTAATGGTGGGCAATCTGAACATACTCAAATCATGACAAATGACTCAAACGAAAGAGCTGTAACTCAAACTCCTCAGTACCATCACAACACAAGGCTGGGAACCCGTCCCACATTATAGAAATAGAATACCTGAACCTACCTCGAAGGGTCTAATCTCCAAATAGCCTCGCTACAATGCGCGATCTTATCCAAACACTGTTACACATGAAGCACCTCAAGTCGATATGCTCTAAATAGACAGCCATGCACAAATTGATGTCTGAAACCAAGCAATCCATCACACCCACGGTGAGGCAAGTAATATACACCATTCAATCCTGAAAGGACATAACCGATGCGCCATTCGCCGAGCAACACCCAATACGGACTTTCTTTGGAAACCAGAAAGCAAGACATACCAAGTAACATATGGAGAACTGTTCTCAACATCACACTGTTTCGGCGTGCAACCCGATCCAAATGACATACCCATGGAGGAGTGCCACCCGATCCACACATATCCATGGCGGTGTGCCACCCGATCCATACATATATCTCACATAAGGAGATGCACATCGAGCCAAATTTGCTCATTACAACAAAATACCGAGTACTGGTCGTAAGCATACTGAGTGCACACCATATCTACATATAGCGTTGTAAGCTATAAAACTCAAACACAATTGAGGTCATTCCCCCTCAACTTCCACTATGAATCTCGATAGCACCGCACTATATGTGCCCACAGTATGAAAATGACAACGCCTCGCAGCACCGAAACAGCAACTCATAGATCTCCCCAGATCACTAACAAGCTCAATAATGATAGATTCAACCTATCGCTCAACAATACATATCGGGGCCAACCAAGCCATCTCAATCTGAATACGTAGCCACATCGGCCTGCCAACGAACTCATTACCAAGAAGCCTGAAGCTGCTCCTTCCACTTTTTATAACTCCTGCCGGAGCCATACGATACGGTGCCCGGCACCAAATAAATGCTGAAATCCACAATCTCGCTTGACGACATGCTCGGCCATAAGGAACGCATCTGAAAAAGTCCCTCAATACCGGAACTGAATCAATGGTAGAAACTGCTATACTGACATCCGTCACAAAGGCCCAATTAAGGAAAGCAATCCTTCCCAGCCGTCCGCTGATCTTTAGAATACCAACCACTCTGCTATAACATAGTTCGATGCACCTTGCCACGCAACCGGTGGCATTTTCCGACATAGCCCATAGCACAATAGTCTAGGATAACCCACATTGCGACAACCAGTCTACAGCTCAACATCACATGCAAAATCTAATATACCAAGCCATGCTAGGATAACATGAGAACTTTTATCTCCCTTCCGTGCCGCAGAAATCGACGCACTCAACTAGTCAAGAACTTTCATTGATCCCATTTAGAAGAAAAATCATTACACACTCCATGTTTCACATACCCATATGAAATATACTCATCTTCAAACCACGGTAAAACCCAACAAGAACATCTCTGCCAACTCCAGTTGTACAAGCTAAACTACCAGGACTGAATCCTTTTATCTAAACCAAGCTGAGCAAGCCGTCAAAACCCAAGAGCATTGCTGCAAAATGCATGTAAAAGCTCATTACCTCGAACACCTACTAAGAATTAATCCTACCCTTACCATGCCAATTCGGTCTATTATCAAGCTATTCCGTCCATCAAATTTCTCTTTTTATTCATCATCCACTTGATATTTCTCCTTGCTGTAGCATCACAATGCCTCAATCCAAGCCTACCACACGAGACTCGAACATAAGACCACACTGTCTAAGACCCATAGGCCACCGAATACTCTCTCAATGCTTCCCAAAAATACAACGTTCCAGAATACTTTACTTAAAGAACTCCCTGCGAATCGGAATTAATTACCATTACTTCCCAGATATTGGTACATAGAATCCCATAATTATCATAAAATACCACAAGTATAGATCTTTTCTAATGAAAACACAGTCACTAGCCACATACCCAACCTTAAGACACCTGATTAATACATGCCAAATCTTGGACACAATAAAATCATTCTCGAGAGTCATTCACTCTTACACAACTGTAAATTATCTGACTTAACGAACAGAACAACTCGTGCCTTATCAGCAGTCTGACATCGAAGGATATGATCTCATTTCAATACAAACGAACATCTTCCTTCTCTATACACTGAGCATCCTTTGTCAACAACTGCTCAAGACATCCTATTATTTCCTCACATCTACGAAGCACTATATCACCTTTATCAAAATTTTGCTTCACTCATGCCATCCTCGGTACATTTTCTACAACTAGGACTGATCCGCCAGCATACCTCAAAACGGAAACCACATAGCACATAACCGTGCGATCAGCTAATCAACAGCCACCTCCCCAACTTGGCTCGAAGCCATCTATCACGACACATTTAATCACCCATAATTCTTTTACTCTAATGATGCTACAATATTATAGTGAGATTAAACTCAAATCATCGACTAGTTTATGAAAACACAGATCCTCGGATACTGAAATCCTCTACAAACCTCGCATTCATCCCCACGTTAGCTGAGTCCACTCTCTGAAGCGACCCAAATTTTCAAATTGCAACACGTACTTTTCAATTACACATGAGATCTTCTAACAATATACATAAAAATCGTACCCCTTAAGAACACTCCGCAGGAGATACTCCACCTGCTTCGCCTTAATTTAGTATTTCAGTACACCTTCCACCGTCATACAAATAACACAACCTTTTAGTCTTTCTGAGTCTGAGCTCATATCGCCACGCATAATGCACTTCACTTCCCGACTGGCCCATAACTTGTGGCTTCACAACAGATCACAATAGAAAATGAATCACTTAACAGTTCATCTATTATCCCGCAGACTTCTTCGTCACTACCAAGTCATATAGATACATCTCGCAGTACCGACATACTCATCACACGAATACCAAACCGCCATTCCGGCTAATAGCGACAATACCGAACATATAAATTCATAACACTAGCTCGCACAATCAGCACCTTGGTGCTCAAGCCATAAGCAAAGATCCGGCCTCAAGTCCTCCCGACTGGGCCAACATCAACTTATAGAAATCACATCTTGCCCCTCGATTGGGGAATCACAAGCCATCAAGGCACATCCGATATTGAGCGCTCACATGCGCATACGATCGCGTGGAAGGAATTTCAAGAGTTTTCTTTTCAAGCTGAATCAAGGACGCACAGTAAGGATTCAAGAATGTGAAGTTTTCCTAAAGGTTCTGCAGCCCCTCGAGGATAAATACAGACTTCTCCGTACAGATCCACGAGACTCTACTAAACCTGCTCATGACTCGTGAGACCTAGTAACCTAGGCTCTAATACCAACTTGTCGCGACCCAATTCCCAAACCCGGTCGTGATGGCGCCACTCGTGAAGACAAGGCCAGCCAACAGAACAAAAATGCCTTATTTAACAATTAATAACTATAAATGAACAAATAATCCAACTTATTAGCATTAATAACTGATATTTATCACTCAGCACAACCCGACCAGGGTGTCACAAGTCACGAGCATCTAAGGAGTAGGAACACTACTATAGGGCCAATAATTTATATATACAAGATAAAAATCGGAATTCAAAGATGAAGTGCGGTGCCGCGAACGCTGGCATTCACCTTGCTCAACTACCTTAGTAAGGCCTTCGGTCCGCTAATAACCCGCTACCGGGTGAACAATACCTGTAATTGTACGCGAGGTGCAGGGAGTAAAGTGAGTACTTCCAATTCAGTGGTAATAAGAATAAATAATAACTGAGCCGTAAGAAATTATGTAAAAACATGTCTNCTTTTCAATTACACATGAGATCTTCTAACAATATACATAAAAATCGTACCCCTTAAGAACACTCCGCAGGAGATACTCCACCTGCTTCGCCTTAATTTAGTATTTCAGTACACCTTCCACCGTCATACAAATAACACAACCTTTTAGTCTTTCTGAGTCTGAGCTCATATCGCCACGCATAATGCACTTCACTTCCCGACTGGCCCATAACTTGTGGCTTCACAACAGATCACAATAGANGTGAAAACTGTAAAAAAAATCCTTTAGAAATATCTTGACTCAGTTCAAAACTTCTTTTGAAAATATCTTTTTCCAATAGTTAAGCAAATGAATGCAAAAACACGTAGTGCAAGTCAGCACAAAAGCCAGCCCCTCGGGCACAAACAAGTATGCAAAAATAAGCTCATAAAAACTCGCCCCTCAGGCAATATTCTTGTTCCTTGTCAGCCATTGTTACTTGACCCGTTTACATCATACAATGTCATTGTTACTACTGTCTAAGATTTATCCTCTTTAAGAGTGATCAGACAATATCAGAACAGCAAATAAACATCTCAAGAACTAACACAAACAATGAATAGTAAACAAATGTATGAATGCAATGCAATGCATATGACGGTACACTCCGGTACCCACTGCGGCGTGCAGTCCGATCCATTTAACATCGACGACGCTCACTGGGGTGTGTATAGACTCCGGAGGGGCTTCTATAGCCCAAGCACAATATCAGCCATGTCTTGGCTTCAAACAGGGTCTCAGCCTCAATATCAATATATCATCGATGCGGCGTGCATCCCGAGCCATCCATATATTCAGAAATCACTATAACACTGCTGCGGCGCACAGCCCGATCCATGCTCAGTCCAGAAATGCACATAAGCCACTTGGGCAATATGAACATAATGGTCCTCAGCTCAAAACATCAATAACATATTGTTTAAGTTTTCAAAACTTAGAAGTATGGCTGAGTTTGCAAAATAGTATTAAAACCTTGGACCGAGATCAAATAATATGCAAGTAATTCAAAAACATTGATATCAATCCCCGAAGGATTCACATAGTTGGCACGAAGCCCCAAACATGGCAATCAGCCCAAATTATGATGATAACAAATAATTTCAGTCAAATACGCGGTAAAAATCAACAACCGGGACGGACCAAGTCACAGTCCCCCAATGGTGCTCTACCCCACGCTCATATCCGGCGTGCAAGTCACCTCAATACAGCACTATGATGTGCAAATCCGGGGTTTCAAACCCTCAGGATATCATTTACAAGTATTACTCACCTCGAACCGGTAAAATTCCTCGTTCGTGATGCCTTTGCCCCTCAATTCAGCCTCCACGCGCGTCGAATCTAACCAAAATCAGAGCGAATGCATTACAATATGCTAAGGGAACAATACCCAATCGAAAACAATCGAAATATATCAAGAATCTCAAAACTAGCAAAACCCTAGCCCCGGGCCCGCTTCTCAAAAAATTATAAAGCTTATATTACCGGATTCCTCATCTCGCCACGAGTCCATACATACCAAGAACTCCCAAATCCGAGTTCAAACGACCTATCGAATTCCAATTTAAAATATTAAAACTCGAGCCCTAGCTTTACCCCCTTTTCAATGGATTTCCACCAATTTCCATGTTAATTCTACCATAAACATGAATAATTAGGCCAAGGAACTTACCTCCATTCGATTCTCAGTCAAAACCCTCGAAAATTCTTGCCCAAAGCTCTCCAAGATACTCAACAATGGAGGAAAATAACCCCCAAGTCGCAGATGAAATGCCATTTTAAAACCCTTCTGCCCAGGCCGATTTTCGCTTCTGCGGTCCCGTTTCCGCTTATGCGGGACCGCTTCTGCGGCCAAAAATCCGCATATGCGGTTCTCACTTAAAAGCCCAAACTTCGATTTTACGACTCAGACTCTGCTTTTGCGGTTCACCTCGACCGCTTTTGCAGTTCGATTTCCGCTCCTGCGGAACCGCTAATGCAGACCAAGTCTCGCTTCTGCGTAACTTTCACTTAAGGGGCATGACCGCTTCTGCGGTCCAAAACTCGCACCCGCGATACCGCTCATGCGGTCAAGACTTCCGCTTATGCTGACACTGCTGAACACTCACCCTTTCGCACCTGTGGAGCTTCTTCCGCTTCCGCGAAGATGCATCTACAGTCTCCTTTCCGCAGATGCGAAAATACCTGCTGCAACAAAACCAGCAAAACTTCCAACTTTAAATTCTTTCGTTCAACCACCCGAATTCACCCCGAGGCCCCCGAGGCCTCAACCAAAAACACAAACATGATCTATTCCCTCATTCAAACTTGCTCGAATCATCAAAACGCCATCGTTAACATCAAAATCCTCAATTTTCGTCAAATCAAAGCCTAAGTTTCTTAAAAACTTCCGAATTGCACATTCGATCAAAACCCGACCTAAACACCTCCGAATGACCTAAAACTTTGCACGTATATCCAAAATCACCTAACGGAACTACTGTAACTCTCGGAATTCTGTTCCGACCCTCGGATCAAAATCTCACTTATCAACCGGAATCCGCCAAAATTCAAACTTCGCCAATTCAAGTCTAATTCTACACCGGACCTCCAAATTCAATTCTGATCCCACTCCTAAGTCACAAATCATCCTCCGAAGCTAACCAAATCACCGGAATTCACATCTGAGCCCTCTAACTATATAGTCAACTTTCGGTTGACTTTTCCAAAACAAGCTTCCTTCTAAGGGGCTAACTGCCTCATTTCCAGTTAAAACCAATTAAATTCTATCCGATCAACTCAAATACTGAAATTGAAACATAGAGCAATATAATATGGGGAAAACGGGGCAGTAACTCACGTGACAACGGGCCGGGTCGTCACAGTTCAATTTATAGGCTTTGTCCAGCAAAATCGCAACTATAGTTAAAATACCCACTTTTGCGATGCCGCACCTGCGGAAAAAACATTGCAGGTGCGGATTCCACTTACTTCTTAAAATTCGTATCTACAGCCAGCATCTCTGCAGGTGCGCTCTAACACTCACACTTGCGTATCCAGCCCAGACCACTCATGCCGTCATCTGCAGGTGTCTTTCCTCTTCTATGGACGTCGCACTTGCCGTTCCCACTCACATGTGCGGAAACACTAGCAGAATCACGCCAGTAGTTTTTATCAACTCTCTAACACTAAAATCCAAGCTATCAACCATCTGAAACACACCCGAGGCCCTAGGGACCTCAACAAATAATACCAACAAGTCACATATCAACAAACAAACTTAGTCGAAACTTCGGAACACTGAAAATAATATCAAAACACCAAATTCCCCTCAGATTCAAGCCTAAGAACTTCTAAATTTTCAAATTATGCAAACGATGTTGAAACCTACCTAACCTCGTCTGAATGACCTAAAATTTTGCACACACGTCACAAGTGATACTACGAACCTACTCCAACTTCCGAAATTCTATTACGACCCCCAAATAAAAATTTCCACTATCAACCAAAATTGCCAAAATTTTAACTTTTACCAATTCAAGCCTAATTCTACCACAGACCTCCAAATTATATTTTGGACGGCTTCCAAGTCCAAAATCACCTAATAGAATTAACGGAACTATCAAAATTTAAATACAAGATGGAAAATTAAAAAGTCATAACTTGGACAAACCTTTCCAATTTAAAGATTCAAACTAAGACCGTTCTCCCTAATCTATTCCAGATAACCTGAAAACTAAAATCGACGATTCACATAAGTCATAATACATCAGACAGAGCGACTTATGCCCTCAAACAACCGAGCGAAGTGCAATTTCTCAATACGACCGATATGGTTGTTAATATATATATATATATATATATATATATATATCAACGATGTTTAGTATTAATTCTTCTATTTTTCATTCATTCATCACTAATAATGCATGGCATAGAGTAACGATATAGGTCGAAATATTTTATTTTTACTATTAATCAATATAGGTCAGACATTTTATTTTTAATATTCATCGATGCTTTTAAGTAAGTTGTAAGTCGATGAATCAATATACAAATAGATATTTGATGATAAGTTATAAATACTAATTAGGATCATCACAAGTCTACTCTAAAAGAGCTCGACCCTATGGTCCTAGCGCTACGTGTTCTTATATATATACGGCTATACCTATAGCATATATACGGCTATACCTGTATATATATAACACGCTTTGTTTTACTACTTTAACTATATATATAGCATGTTATAGTATATCTTGTTGTATTCATTATTTGTATTACAAAAGTGTTAAGAGGTTACTTTATATTATTTAGATAGTAAATATAAAAGTGATTCAAAAGTTTGACCAATACTGACATAATAACCGGCCAACTTTGATTGGTTATTTTCTAGAAAATAAAATGTACCGACTAAAGTTGGTCGGTAAATGCTTCCCCTGCATTAACCGACCAATGTTGGTCGATAATTTTAAATATATATTCTTTAAATTTTATAAAACTTTTTAAATAATAATATAATTATTAAAATTTAATGGGTCCACATTACCGACCAAAGTTGGTCGGTAATACAAAAGTTTCTTTGACTAAGCAAGTTTGACCAGCTCGGTCAATTTGTTGACCAATTTACCAACCAACTTTGGTCGGTATTTATTCTAAAAAATGTAAAATATTTTTTTCCTAGTTTCCGTTCAAGCTGGACGGTTTTTGATCACTTTTTTTGTCCGACCAACGTTGGTCGGAAACTTTTGGTCGGTTTTTAACGTATTTCTGGTAGTGTAAGAAAGAAAATTCGTCAATTCCTATTAAATGTTTTCGCCTGGTATCAATTTTCCCCTTTCAAAGTAATGACATTACATTCTCTTAAAATAACAACCAGAGAATAATCACATAGAACATGACTGTCTATTGCTACTAATCAACAAAGATATCGACAGTTATAATATTTTTTTCTTCTTCCGAAGAAGGGGATATGCATTTTTTTTTAACAACCTTGCCACTGTCAATGCAGCAGCCTTCTAGTAACCTCGTCGTTGTAAACGTAGCAGCCCTTGCAAAACAAATTGTTGATCCATAAATCACAAATAAATTACTATTATATTACATTAAATACTAAATACTAGAGTATAAAATTTGAGCAGAGTGTATTAATTGTATAATATAAATTTCCTCAGTAATGTGATAACATGCATGATTGTTTACCTTGAAAATGGTATTTATAATTATATTTGATTTGTGATTCTAAAAATACGTGATTTATTTTTATACGAGTTGTTAGGCAATAGATGCTAAGTGAAAGTAAAGAAAATAAGATCTGCAAACCAAAGTTATCACAAAACCGATCCTCGAGCTGGCTAGAACAAAGGCTTCGAGGCCTATTTGGGGCGGTTGGTAATGAGCTATTGATGAAGAATCAATGATAATGAAGGCCTCAAAGATGGTCTTTTGCGGTTAATAATGGATAATAAATGAAGAACAACAAATGAACAATGAAGGATAAGCAATAAATGTGTAAAACAATTGTATAATCAAAGAGAATAGAGAATGTTGTCTTGTATTTCGTGTGTGTGTATTCAATAAAATCGATCATTTACAATATGACAAGGGTCCCCTTTATATAGGAGGGGGGGATCGCAATATAGTACATGTCCAATAATGATACGGAAATGCTATTGGTACAGTTGTGCGATAGCTTAGTACGGATTTGTACTATTCTTGCAGGCCTGGTCAGATCTAATCACATGGTCTTGGAAGCTTTCCTGCCTTTCCATGACGATCGTCGATTTTATGCTGCCTAGAGGTATGCTGTGATGAGCCTTCGATATACCCTCTCTAGCGAGTGCTTCGAGCCCGTCGAGGCCAGTTTTGAACGTCGTAGAAGCCATAAAATCGGTCTTCCTTGATTTTGACTATATACAGGTAGTCCCCGCATTTCTTAGAATGACATGATAAGAAACGATCTTAACTTCAATTTTCTCGAACCTCTCGTGATGATGCCACGTTCGTGATGTAGGCACTCGAAATGATCGAAACGTCGAATCGGTTCATTCCACCAGAAACATTGAATACACCGCCAGTCTGCTTCCCCAAAAACATTGAATTCACCGTCGGTCCGCTTCCCCAGTACGCTTAAACGAACTCTATAAATAGACAAACCTCATAACCTCGCAGGTTCTACTCTCTCAGTGCTTCCAAAATTTCATTTAGCCCTTTTCAATTTCCCTGAACTCTCCCTTCTCTTTTCTTACAACATTTTCCATTTTCTCGGATCTTTCGCTTTAGAGATGGCTAAAACTTCCAAATTAATTCCTCAAAAGAAAAGGCTTCATTATCTTCTTGAATGACCAAAGGAAAATCGGTAGTTCCTCCTAGCATCGAGGAGTGTACCCCAGGCCCTGTGATACATCTTTCGATTTCCAGATCGGAAATGCTTTCTCTATTCCGGGACGATGCGAACACATGGCTCGATAGATCAGCCTAATAACTGAAACTGAGAAAGTGAAGGTCTACTACAGTTGGGGGGGAAGGCGGTGCAAGTAGATATCCCTTTACGTGGAGAAGACATAACCAAGCACAAAGCCGGTTTCCTCTAAGAAAGTGAAGGTCTAATGCCGTTGGGGGGGAGGTGGTGCAAGTAGAGATCCCTTTAAGTGGAGAAGACATAACCAAGCACAAAGCCGATTTCCTCAGCTATACACATATCCTTTCAACTTAGGACCAGTCGGAGCCTCTTTTCCACTGATAGACCCGGTGATCCTCGATTTCAACATACAATATTGGGTGACGCTTAGGCAAAACTATCCATCATTTTGGCGCATCATTTATCTGATTAGGCATTTCCCGAACATGATCGAGGGGATGCCTTTTACTCTTTATCATCTAATCAGACTGTACAACTCTCAACTTTATCGACGTCGCCTGATTAAGTTAAAATGTCGATCCCCGAAGGCCTTTTTTGCTAGCATCAATGAAGACAAGGACCGAGGGTGGATGAGCCACTTCATCTGAGTCAGGACCCAAGACCTGATCCCTTCCGAGAGAATTCCATTCTTAGAGGAATGGAATATAAATGGTAAGTAAACATGTTTAGCTAATTGAATATCTTTTCTCCCCTTCAAATTAATCCTTTTGGTGATACAGCTATCGAGTGGTACCCCGATGCCATCAAGCATCTTTCTGGATAGGTCTGAAGACTTGACTCAACCTGCCCAAATGCTAAGTGCGCGAAGCGTGACCTAGCTAAGACCGGTTGGGAGGCCAAAAACCATGGGGAGTTTTATTTCTATCATACTTTAGCTTCTTCAAAAAGATAACTTTTGATAGTATTCTCATCCTTTGTGTCATTGCAGGCCTTGGAGAGGCCGTTCTGATCAGGTAGTCTCAGCCTGGGGAAGCATATACCCCGAAGCCTAGTAAGGAGAAAAAGAGAAAGATGAAATCACCAGTTGGGTCCCCAAAGCCAAAAAAGGCTAGAGTTCAAAGCCCGAGACCGATTCAGTGGCTTTCACTCAGCAAGAGGCCAAAGGTGCCTGTGCCGAGGGCGAAGAGAATGATGACTACCCACTGGCACCTAGGGGAGAAGAAGTGTCATTGCCTAGAAGTCTACCGAGCTAAAGGTGGCTGAGTCGGAGGCTGCTGAGGTGGTCCTGACCCGAACTGAGGGAATTATTAAAGGGGGCTTAGACGAAGTCCCCGGGCCAACCAACGAACAAAACACATCAGGTGCCGTGGGGCACCTGGATGATGGATGTCACGACCCAAGTTCGCCCTCCATGAACTGTCGTGATGGCAGCTAGTATCTACGACTAGGTAATCCTAATAATTGCAAAAAAGAACAAAAATATGGAAAATCTAATAAAAATTGAAGATAAACAAATATAGAAGTGTTTAAGATGCCGCTCGGCATATACCAATACAAGATCTCGAAAATTGAACAATTCCCAAAACCCTAATTCTTATGAAATCACCAGCTATGAATATTTCATTTTGCTCTAACTCCAGAATTTCTAAACAAAACTAAATACAGAAGGGCTAATACTATAAGAGAGAATGGCAATGGACTTCTCGGTCTGCGGACGCGGCAGATATACCTCGAAGTCTTTGGAGAATCACCTCGCCTCAAGAGTATTATGGCTAGTCAAAGTACCTGGATCTGCACATGAAAAACTTGCGCAGAAAGAGCATGAGTACACCACAGCGGTACTCAGTAAGTGGCAAGCCTAACCTCGATCGAGTAGTGACGAGGAAGGTCAGGGACCTACTGATTATAGCTGGAAAATGAGGTAAAATAGTATAGAATACGACAATTAATTAAATTCTAAAGGTAAGAAGTAACACAAGACAGTAAGAATAACAACAACTATAACAGAGACAATATAATCACAAAAGGAATACCGCTTAACATAGAAATAACAACCGGGGATATCTCAGTATCCCGAGGATCTCTTAGTATCCTCAATATGTATGCTGGGGAACTCTCAGTATCCCGAGGATCTATTAGTATCCTCAATATATATATGCTGGGAATCTCTCGGTATCCTGAGGATCTCTTAGTATCCTCAATATATATGCTGGGATCTTTCGATAACCCAAGGATCTCTTAGTATCCTCAATATACGTGTTGAGGATCTTTCGGTATCCCGCACTACAGTCCAAATCAATATATGTGCAGGGGAGCTCCCCGAATATAAATCTGTAGTCCCAAAGTAAACAGACAGGGGGATCTCCCAGGATATCATCCCATAGTCACAAAGTAAACACACAGCAGCAACACGAAGAATACTCAATTCAATACAAATTTCATACCAAGTTAAAAATGTATTTCTAACCTAGCATGTTGCACATAATCCAAATAAGGCAGTTTGAGCAAATAAAGAAATTAAGTCAATTGGACATGCTTCCCTAAGCTAACAGCAGACTTAATTTGCAAGTACCATAAGCAGGAAAGGAAAACACAATTTAAGTTACTTAATGAAAATAGGATTTTCAACAATTAACACAAGTACACACTCGTCACCTCACGTATAAGGCATTTCAAATATCAACATTACCAAATCCTAAGAAGAGTTCCCATACACAAGGTTAGGCAATACACTTACCTCGAACTGACTCAAAATCAACCTGAAACCCACTCTTGCCATGAGTACTTGACCTCAAATCGTCTAAATCTGTTCAAATCAATTGTATAATGTAAGTATAACTTCAAGTAAATGATTTCACTAATTAATTCCAAGCTAATACGCAAAATTAGAAAAATAACCAAAATGCCCTTCGGGCCCACGTCTCAGAATTTGGTAAAAGTTATGGATTATGAACCCCCATTTACTCACGAGTCTAATCATGCCAAAATTATCCAATGTCAAATCCCCAATCAAAACTCGAAAATTAGGTCTAAGAACTTTTTCCAAATTTTTCCCCAATTTCTCACCCAATGCTGAAATTAGATGATGAAGTCACGTTTAGATTAATGGGCTATAAGAAAAAATTAGTTAGGAATCATTGCCTAATTGATAACTCTAGAAATCCCTCAAAGTCTCGCTCAAATTCGAGCTCCCAAGCTCTAGTTTGATAAAAATGGCTAAACCCACGACTTTGAAATTTTATATTCTGCCCAAGCAAATCCTTCTTCGTGAATGCGGAAGGACCCTCGCGAACGCAAAGCAAAACTTTGCTTGGTCTACTTTTCCTTCATTGTGAACACGATTTCCATGTCGCTAACGCGTTGACCAACTTCCTCCTCCTACGGGAACGTGGGACCGTCTTTTCGAACGCATAGGTAAAAGACCTCACAGCTTGGTGAATGCGGGACCACCTTCGCGAACGCGAAGCATTAAACTTCCACTAGCCCCAGATCCTCTCTGCAAATGCGAGACCCCACTCGTGAACGTGAAGAAGGAACCCAGAAATGGAGACCAGCTGCATTTTCTACAGTTCTCTAATTAAAAAAATAACCCATTGAGCATCTGAAACACAACCGAGGCCCCCGGGACCTCAACCAAACATGTCAACCAATCCTAAAACATCAATAAACTTGTTTCAATCTTCGGAATGCTCAATACAACATCAAAACAACATCAAAACACCAAACTAACATCGGATTCAAGCCTAAGAACTCCAAAAACTCTCAAATTATGCTTTCGATCAAAACGTCTATCAAATCTTATCTGAATGAGCTAAAAAATTTCAAGCACGTCAAATTCAATACTATAGAGGTACTCCAACTTTCGGAATCTCATTCCGACCCCGATATCAAAATTTCACTATCGAACCAAAAATTTCAAAAAAATCAACTTTCGGCATTTCAAGCCTAAATAAGCTACGAACCTTCAAAACACAATCCGAATATGCCCCTAAGCCCAAAATCACCCAACAGAGCAAATGGAACTAACCGAATTCCATTTCGAATCCATCTTCACACTGCTCTGACTACAATCCAAATTCTAAAGGTTAAGCTCTCTTTTATGGACTAAGTGTCCCAAAACACTCTAAAACTCAAACCAAACATCTCAGCAAATCAAAATAGCAAAAACAAACACAAGGGAAAGTATTTAATAAGGTATCAAGGCATTAATTCTTAAAATGAATGGCCGGGTAATTACAATGAACCCGCAGAAACCAATGATGAAGCCCCTCGAAGGGGGGAGAGGGCCCTTGTCAAACCAGTTAAGGTGATCAATGTAGATGAGCCTCTATCGGGCCCATCATTCTCTCCTACGCAAATACGGGATGCCCAAGATATGAAAACTCCCGTCATGGGGGCATTCCCCGGAAAGTATAGTATATTTGAAGGATATTTTGATGGGTTTAGGAAGACCCCGATATCAATGCCTCATTGATCTTTGAAGAAGCCGAGAATATTTGAGAACAGGTAATCTTCACTTGACTGCTGTATTTTAAGTTTCGATTCTTGCTTTTTTGACTCCCTTCTTCTATGTTTTCAGGCCTTGATTCTCTCTAGCCAAGATTTTTCCATGTCACAAGCTGAGTTGGCTCATGATGAGGGCGAATTTCGGAAGTCTCATTTCTGAATTGAGTGAACTTAAGGCCCTTCATGCCCAAAAAGAGGGGGAGCTAGGTGACCTTTCAGATTATTTAGAGAGGATGTCTCGAGAACGGGTCGATCTTGATGAGCAGGTAATACGACCTTCGTGGGCTTATTTTGTGCTTCAGTCAATTGAGCATTTGATACCTTAATTTAATTTTTTTTAGCTCAAGCAAAAAGATGATATAATGTGAGAGGAGCTTAAAGTCAGAGATACCGAAATCCTTGGGCTAAAGCAATGCATAGATGAGGTGTCATCCGACAAAGAAACTCTTCGAGGGAAGCTGACCTCGGTTGAGCGCCAACCCTAGGGGGCGAGGGGAGGAAGACGTAAGTACAGAGATCTCCATGCTAAATCAGCTGCTAAGCTATCTGTAGCTAAGACCGAAGTTGGTGCACTCATATCCTCGTACTAAAAAGATACTGCTGTTTCAAATGCTCGAGCTAGGAAGGTGTCCAAAGAGGCTAAGCTTAAACTGTCCCAATACTTGGAGGATGCCCGATTAAAATCTCAAAGACAGGCTGTCGAGGATGAATATGCAGGGTGCATCGATTTGTATACCGAGATTGAGAGGGTGAAGACCTTAGAGGAAGAATTGGCAACTCTGCTTTCTTCCAATGACGGTTCAGCCAATGGTTCTTCCAGCGGCTCGGAGGATGATGAAGATGAAGGTGAAGTACCCCAGGGGGATGAGGCTGTTGATGTTTCGGGGGCTGAGGGCCAAGCCGTTCAAGGCACAACTTCTGAAGGATCTTCATCTGATCACGTAACGTTGGTGGTAGATTAGGTTTTTATTTGGTCATTTTTTGTGTAAGGGCTCTAGGAGTGAGCCTTGTAAACATGTCTTCGTGAAAATTTATCATATATATATGGATTTTTGCTCTTCGTCATTTCTTATTTTCCCTTTGCCTTTTTGGAATAAATTTTGATGATTGTCGATAATCAATTCGGTTTGTCGAACTTATGATATAAACTACTCACGTTTTTATGCTTGATGAGTGATTGATAATAGTTGAACGTTCGGTGTACGATCCTCAAGTCAAATTTTGATTCGGGCTTATTGACCCGTAGGTTTTCAACATATTGGCCCTTAGGCTCTTTAGGTTGTCCCTCAGGATCATACGCATTGGCCCTTAGGCTCTTTAGGCTGGCCTTTAAGCTCTTACACATTGGCCCTTAGGCTATTTAGGCTGGCCCTTAGGCTCTTACATACTGGCCTTTAGGCTCTTTTTAGATTGGATCGATGGGACCTCTAATATGGCTGTAGTTTTCCCTCATTTTGGCTAAAGACTTTTGAAGTTTGATTATGCATTGGCATGTTTAATGTTTGTCTGGCCCTTCAACGGCTCAAACGAGAACCTTGATTATGAGTAGATATGTGACGATAGCTGGAGTACTTCGGGAAGTTCACTCAAACGCTGAGTTTTCAAAATATATTGCCTCATTGAGGTCTTATGAATTTGAGTTTTTGATGGCCTGATGAACTAACTGTTGATGATAGTCCCCGACTATTGTGAACCTCTTTGAGGCACAGAGTGTTTTGACAAGAAAAGGGGCTTCCTCAATTACTTGATATATGCGTACCTATTTTTTGCCTTTGGAAGCTTGACTATTCTACATGGACGCGGTTCGTTTGACCGTTTGGCCCAATACAGCATTCTCCCATTGAGGTCCTCCTAGGTGTAGTTCGATTTTTACCAATAGGTGACCTCCCGGGATGATGCCCCCAGCATATGAGGTTGATCGAAGAGAAACCTTGAATACTTGATGAGTTCTACTTAGGTAGCATATGGATATTGCCTCGTTAAAAACCTCACCGGTAAAACCCATTTGGGATAAAACCCGATCAAAGGGAAAAAGAGTGTAACACATGCTATACAACCCAAGGTCATCGAGTTGGAGGGCACTTTGATCCATCTCAATCGAACACCTGCAATAAGTTAGTATAAAACATAAATGAAGGGGGGGAGGGTTGTCCCTTAGCAATGATGGCGTTCGAGCCTTGATAAATTCCAGTTGCTTGCTTCGAGGATGCGGGACGGTCCATTATACCCTCATTTAGATGCAGCCAAGAATGTCAGTTGTGGTTATTACCTGGTTGTTTGCTTAGTTTTTGGCTCCTTTGATGTAGAGAGCATCGATACGGTTCCATGTTGTACACCTCAAACATATCTCTTCCTACATGCTGCTCCCCGTACACTACTTTTATTCCATCGTTGGTTGGAAATTTCATCATTTGATAAAGGGTTGATGGAACTACCCTCATGCTATGTATCCGCGGCCTTCCAAGTAAGGCATTGTATCTCATGTCACCTTTGATGACATAAAACTTAGTATCTTGGATTGTACCGGCCATGTTGACTGGGAGAATGATCCCCCCTTTCGTTGTCTCACTCGTCATATTGAATCCATTGAGGAATCGAGAGGCGGGTATGATATGGTTGAGCAGTCTGAGTTGCTCCACCACCCTCGACATGATTATGTTAGTCGAGCTACCTGGATCTATGAGCACATGTTTAATTTGAATTTTATTCAAATGAAAAGAAATTAATAGGGCATCATTATGAGGCTGAGACAAGGTCAAGATTTCCTCTTCGCTGAACATAAGAGCACCCTATGGTATGTAACTCTGAGTTAGCTTTTCCCTGGTGATGGATATTGTTGTACGTCTAACAACGGGTCCCTGTGAGGCATCGACCCCTCCAACAATCATGTGGATGATGTGCTGTGGTTCTTCTAATTCATTATTCTTTCTCGCCTCTCTTTCCAGAAATAGGTTTTTAGCTCGGTCACAGAGGAATTCTTGAAGGTGCTCTTCGCTGATCAGTCAGGCTACGTCTTCCCGAAGCTGTCTGCAATCCTCGGTCCTATTACCATGAGTGTTGTGATACTTACATATCAAGTTAGGGTTCCTTTGTGAAGGTCCTGATAGTATGGGTTTTGGCCACTTAGTATATTTGATTTTACCTATGGCTGATACGATGCTCGACGCATCGACATTGAAATTGTACTCAGATAGCTGGGGTGCCTCTACTGGCCCAGTGTGCCTATCAAACCCGGCTTTACTCATGAGTCCCCGAAAATTTTGACCTCGATATATCATTCGATCGCCTCGAGATAATTATGCCTCGGGGCATTTCTTCGATCTTCAACATATGTCTGGTATCTTTCATTACTTGGTCTCGACTCCCTTTCTGTAAATCTTCTCCTTTATAAAGATCCTGTTAGATATACTAAGCCCGAAGGAGCTCCTAACTGGTCGTCTTTGACCCTGATCTTTGATAGGTACCTATTGTGTACATCCACCCATGTCACGACGAGATATTTGATCAAATTTTATTTTAACTACCTTGAAGCTACCGAACTTCATTCATTCAAACCATGGGTAAAGGCTTGTACGACCCAGTCATCAGAGACTGGTGGTAATTCTATTCTCTCCATTTGAATACGAGATACGAATTCCCTTAGCATCTCGTTCTCCCCCTGTTTGATTTTTAGGACATCGGACTTTCTGGTGGCGACCTTGATGGCACCAGCATGTGCCCTCAGAGAAGAATTTGCTAACGTGGAAAATGAATATATTGAATTTAAGGGCAGGTTATGATACAACATCATAGCCCATTTCGACAGTTTTTCTCCTAATTTCTTCAACAGGATAAACTCAATTTCACCATCCTTTAAGTCATTTCCTTTTACAGCATAAGTATAAGCAGTGATGTGCTGATTTATGATTATGAGGCCGGGGGCCTGAGTTGTATGCCACAAGGTGGCATGATATGAGGACGAGAGCCTGTTGATTATGCCACGAGATGGCTTCATATTGTGCTTCGGCCGTAAGGGGCCCCTCTCGGAGTCTGTACACCCCTAGTGAGCACGGGTACCCAGTGTGAGTGATATGTTGTAGCCCTAGGGGTTGTTGTTATTTCATATTGATGCCTGAGGGGCTATTGTTATTTCATATCGATGCTCGATGGGCTGTTCTTATTCCATGTTTTCCCGAGGGGCCATTCTTGATACATGTTATCCCCGAGAGGATGATTACGAGTAATTGTGAGGTAGCCCAAGGGGCTGATTCTGTTAATATTATGCCCGAGGGGCTGTACACGAGTGAGTTTTGCCTTAGAGGCTGTTTACTTTCTATCTTTTTTCCTTACTATTTTATCACTCGTTTGAAACTATTTAAATTTGTTTAAAAGGTTTTACTGAAATTGAGCTTGATTTATGAAGATAATGATTTCTGTTCTATTTTGGAAAGGCTGCATTTGCTGTAGCATTATGTTGTATTTTACATGTTTTCTTACTGCTCAGCTTTCATTTACTTTTATTACTTACTGAGTTGGTGTACTCACATTACTCCCTGCACCTTGTGTGCAGATGCAAGAAATTTTAAACCTAATGGCGGGTGTTGATTACTCAGTGGCAGAGTCATCAGAGTTAGCAAGGTAGCTGCATGACGTTCGCAACACTGCTTTTCTCTCTCGTGTCTTCCTTATATTGTATTTAGGATATTTTTATACTCTTATTTATATTTAGACCTTAGTAGATGCCCGTGACTTGTGACACCCCGATGTCGGGCTTGTGTCATATTTCTGCACTGGTCATTTAGACCTTTTATTATGAGATTTCTTATTGAATTAATGGCTTAAAATGACCTTTATAGAAAAATGGTTAATTTGGAAATTGTGTCGACTGGCCTAGTTTCACGATAAGCGTCGTCATGACCAGGTCAGTTTTAGGGTCATGACAATGTTGTATTAGAGCCTAGGTTACAGAGGCCTCACGAGTCAGGAGAAGGTTTAGTAGAGTCTTGCGGATTGGTACGAAAACGTCTGTACTTATCCTCGGGGGTTGCAGACCTTTAGGCAAAATTTCACATTCTTGAATTCTTATCGTGCGCCCTTGATTCGGCTTGAAATGTAAATCTTTGAATTCCTTCCACACATTCGTATGCGTACATTAGCGGTCGGTATTGGCTGTGCGGCGACGGCTTGTGATTTCCTAATCGAGGGGTGTGATATTATCTCTGTGTTGATGTTGGAACAGTCTGGAGGACTTGAGGCCGTATTTTGCTTATATCTTGAGCTCTAAGGTGTTTATTGTGTGAGCACGTACTTTTGGATCTATATGTCCGATAGTGTCCCTATTAATGGGGGTGATGACTGGATAGCTGCGTGATGAGTGTGATGTGACGGCGAGATGTGTTCATATGAATTGAATGAGATGAGAAAGGTCTTCTTAAGGATAAAAAGAACTATCTAGTGCTTGATTTCCATCATGATTTGATGTATAGCCCTGAGTTTTAGGTGTGGTGGAGGGCTTTTTCATGTTGCCTAGTTGGGAAGTGAAGTAAATTTCACGTTGTGATATAAGTTCAGACTCAGGAAGATTAAGTGGTTGTGTAATGTTTATAACGATGGAAGGGTATAAAGAGATGTTAGTTTGAGGTGGAGCACGTGGGTTATCTCCTGCAGAGTATTCTGGAATTTATGTGATCCTCATGTTGTTTGTTGGAAGATCTTTTTTTCTAGCAAAATTTATGTACTGCAATTTGAATTTGGGTTGCTTAAGAGAGTGTGCTTGACTGTTACGAGGGTGAATGCGAAATTTGCAAAATATTTAAAGCACTAGATGGTCTGTGTTGCATGAGCTTATGAAGGATTGAGTTTAATATCACTATAGTATTATGGCAGTAATAGAGTATATGCATTATGAGTTATTGTGTGTTTTGATCTATGGATTTGAGCCAAGTAGGGGAGTCTGATATTGATTAGTTTATTGCACGGTTATGTGCTATGTTGGTTCCAGTTTGAGGCGTAGCGGTGAATCAGTTATGTCTTACAGAGGTTGAGACCGAGGATGGCTTGAGTAAAGAAAATTTCGGACAAGGTTTGTGTTATGCTTTATTGGTATATGAGGAACATTGGATGATTTAGTTGTTGTTTGTGAGGAATGTAATGTGTATGGAGTAGAGAAAATCACTCGGCAGCTTAGAAGAATTGGTTACTTTCTTGGGTGTTGGAGTGCTAACGGGGCATAGATCATTCAGTCCGTTTGGTCAGTCTAATTGAGAATTGAGAAGAATGGATGACTCTCGAGAATGGTTCTTTTGGATTATAGTGTATATGTATTAATCGGGGATCTTCGGGATGTGTAATGGGCTAGAAACTGAGAGTTATATGGGAGGATACCTAGACTTGTGGCATTTCTTTATCATTATGGATTCTACATATCAATATCACGATGGTGAAGGTAAAGGCTTTAGATTTGCAGGAAGTGTCTTCAAGGTAAGTATTTTGAATGTGGTGCTTTTGGGGATATTTGAGGGAGAATTCAGCGGCTTATGAACCTTAGACGGTATGGTGTTATGCTAAAGTTTGTAGGGCAAGTTTTGGTTAAGGATAGTGGTGTACTATCAAGGAAACATATCAATTTGAAGGCAATTCGAAAGGAACTCAAAGAATTAGAACAGCTTGGTAGTAGGTTTGATCGGTATGGTAATGGATATGATCAGTTCTTAGGTTCTTATGATGCGGTGGGTTTCTACATGTGTTTCGGGATAATGCTCTTAGGTTTTGATGTCCTGCGTAGCTTGATTGAGTTAAAGGAAGTTAGTCCAGACTGTTGGGTTATGTGACAGTGGGATTCGGAGAGTTCTTGATGGTTTCTACCACGGTTGGAGATGTATATTTTTACGAGCGTAAGGAGCATGGGATGTGTGGTGATAGGATCAATGGAAAGTTCATGGCTATTTGAGTACGTAGCTACTTGTGGCTCGGAAGGGATATGAAGTTCTCATGCTTATCATATGATGGTATGGTATATATGGTATGTTGTGTAGGATTGAGATTTGCATTTGTAAGGTCACGATTCAGATTTGAAAGTAAGGTCACAAAATTCTTAAGTAGCATGGACAGTTTAGATGACTAGATAAATGAGATCACTGATTGGTGTGGCTTGATGAGGGTATACATTTTAGAAAGGGTGATGTGTTTGAATGGAGGATACTTCATTAGTATTGCGGCACTCTCTTATTGGATCGATTACTGATATTCGAGTTTGCTTGGTGGCATAGAAGAACTATAGGAGTACCTCTCGTAAGATGATTGGGTACCAGAGGCGTGTTGTATATCGGATGGTGGAGTTGGGATCGGATATGGTGATTTATGTGTTGTATGGATTTGGAGACTGGGAGTTCTCATAAACAGGTTAGGTTGTGGTTGTGGACCACGTATATCGGTATTGTGTGGTAACTATTGGAGGTTTGGAGACCCGAGTGGATCCTTATTTCTTAGTGTACTAGATTTTGGTGTGACATTAGGTATGGAATGGTTGTCTATATGTCGTGTTATTCTAGTCTATTGCGCTAAGGAGGTGGCATTGGCTATGCCGGGGATGCCACAGATTAAGTTGCGAGGTTCGACGGATTATGTACCCTGTAGGGTGGTTTCGTTTTTGAAGACCAAGCGAATTGTTGGGAAGGGTTGTCTTTCTTATTTGGCCTTTGTGAGGAATGTCGGTATAGAGACTCCTACCATTGATTCGATTCCGGTGGTGTGAGACTTTTCCGTATGTGTTTTCTGTTGTCGGGCATGCCGCTGGACAAGGTTATTAACTTCGGTATTGATTTGGTGCCAGGCACCGTATCGTGTGGCATCAGCGGAGCTAAAGGAATTAAAGATTCAACTTTAGGAACTCCTTGATAAGGGGTTTATTGGTAGACCTATATAGATGTGTGTTCTGTATCGAGACGACCTTGTTGACTTCAAGTTGATATTGTTGAGGGATGTGTTGATTTGGTTTTTTTTGAGCTATTAGTGTTCCGAGGTGATCTAGGAGTTTTCCATGTTGTGAGGCGTATGATTTGTTGGTTATAGGCACATACGATGCGGTTTTATTAGTGTTTCATAGTGAAATTCGAGCAAGAAGAGTATTGGGTATTGCTCGGTGGATGGCGTAACAGTTATGTCCTTTTGGGTTTGTGTGAAAAAATATTTGCTTTACCCCGGTTATGATGATTTGTTATTGGCACTCGAGATCAAATTGTGCATGGTTGTAGACCTAATTGAATCTTTAAACTTTTAAGATTCTTCTTATGTGGTGATTGCTTATATAGCTCTATCTGAAGTATAACAGAAATTCTCCACAAGTTGAAGTTTTAGAAGCTATTCTAAAGATGCCTATATTGGCGTCGTTATTATGAGATAAATAGTATTGTGACTGATAATGATTCTCAATGTATTTGACGTTAGTTATTGGAACTACTAAGAGTTGTCTTGGTTTGTTGTTTCAAATATTTTTGTGTAGCTTAGAAGACAATATTTGTGACAAGGCTCAATTGGAGCAATGTCTTATTGTCGAGTCACAGAGAAGAAGCCTACCAGATTATTGCGCCTCAACTACTTTATGAAGTCAAGGCAGTTAACCATCTTGATATGTTCCTTTGTTTCATGTTCTTTTGATTGATAAGTCTCAGCTTTAGTTGAATTCTAGAACGTTGTCAGAATTGTTGAAACTATCAACATTGCCCTGGTCCCTAATTTGTCATTTTCGATTGATATTTTATATTCACATATCAATACATCTTCTTTGTATAGAGATCTACTCCGGGATCATATATATCATAACTTAAGGCACCGATAGCTTCTACACCTCCAAGGAGATAATTGTTTTTGGTTTAATTTAAGAGTTTTCACGCAGTTGGTGGTTTGTCAAATCAAAAGCAAAATTCTCAATATTCATATTATTGTAATAACGTCGTTTTATCCGATGGTTGAACCTGAAATTCTGAACCAAATCATGTAGCTTTTAATGTTTGAAATACAATTTCCCGTGATCTTCATGCATAGTGCACGCCGAGATGTGTTTCAGCCTTTAGGATAGAACTATTGTCTTACATTGATGTTCAAAGAACCAAATAGAAAATACTTAGGAGTTGAACTTTCTAATGTTCTTCCTTTTATTTAGAATTTCAACGGATCAATCATAAGAAAGTCTTTTTATTGTGAATGACAGGTTTGGCAAAATACAATTGCCAAATGACACTGGCTTATTTCTTTGCTAAATCCCTCAGGCTAAACCTACATTTAGAGTATCTCAGTAATCCAAAGATCATCTCTTTTTCTGCATTTTCTATTCTTTGCTTCTTTTTTTAGGTCATGTATTCATCATAACTTCCTATAACAAATCTCATCAACATATCTTAAATGCTTTGCTCCACCAAAAGATATAGAAAAATACATATAACCATCATCATAAAAGGGTAAAACTACCGGGAATAAAGATGTAAGAAATTAAATTTTTTTCGGCAACATCTCTAAGATCTTAGAATTTTGGATCTTTTATGGCAATGAATTGGCTTGGGATCTCATGGATCGAATTGTGTATAGAAGTCGGTGTTGGTTGTGTTACATTCTTTTCTAATACTTTATTGATTGATCAAGCCTGCTTGAAGGAAAAAATCACACATTAAAAAAAAAACTTTGTAACTTATTAGTAGCAAAGCTAATAACCTAAATTTTGAAAAATGAGAGCAATACTTCCATATATTTTTGAGGTAAATAGATGGAAACAAAACAACATATTCCTCAAAGAAAGGGCATGAAGTTAGATAATGTAAGACCTGAAGGCATCACCTAAATCTATTTTTGTCGATATCTATTGAACTTTCACCTGGCTAAGTAAATCTTTTAGCTCATTGGCTTTTAGTTTGTAAATAATATTACCTACAATTTAATGTATGAAGTTTTTCTTTTCCTTTTGGTTTTTGGCTAAAACTATTATATGAAATATTATTACAACATGTCTTGTACCACTGTTCTTATTAGGTTGATTTTGCTTTGAAGTTGTCCATGAGTATGAGCACTTATTGATCATTGTTCAGTTCGTCAAACTTATGAACTTATTCAATTCTTTTATTTTGCAGATGATAAGAATTAAGTGGAGCAATAACTTTTATATTTTTGGGATTTGGGACCTGTTGGAGTTTTGTTAACAATTGATAATCCCAATTGCTTTTCCTATTTCTTGAGATTGAATTGTTAGGATGCTTTTCTTTTTTGCTTTAAAAAATGGAGTACGACTTCTAAACAACATTAAAGTCATTTATCATTCTAGATTATCTTGATCACTTTAGTTTTCTTTGACTTTCTAATTGATGGAAGGATATGAACTTGTTCTTCATTCTCAACTAAACAAAAAATACTTTCTTTTGGTTAAAGTTTAATTCTCCATGAAAGTATGCATGAAAAATTATGCCAAGAACATCATATTTTAATTTTGTTCTTCCATATAATATAAAAAAATTATCAAGGTTAAGATATCCACAAGATTCTTATTTGTTTCTTGCGTCTTCGTAATGTATGACTTTGAGCTTTTTCTTTGCTTTGGTATTTTTTAACTAAGTTATTTTTCAAATGTCCTGTAGTAGTGCAATGCACAAAAATTCTAGAGGAAACTACACTTTATACCCACAAAAACCAAAATATTTACCCGTTTTTACCCATTTTGAAAATAGTTACAATATCTACCTACCTCACCAATATTAATTACCCTGCCTCCCTATCACTATTTCTCTGTAATTTTAAAGTTTAAAGTTTTCTTATATGTCACCTTGTTTTGCTCCCTATTTTCTCTTTCTTCCTTTTACGACATTAATTCTCATATTCTTCAAAAAATAATTCCTTTTATTCTTAAATTCTCTTTTCTATATATCATTAGCAAGAAAGTTAAGTAGGAAAAAGTTTTCAGTGAGTATTATCCATTATCCAATAGAGAAATATTACAAAGTAGTGGATCCAAATTTAGATCTGAAGAAAAAAATTGGAACTTTATGTGTATGAGTTTAAACTTTTAGGTCTGAATCTTCAATAGATCGATCTTCATTAA